>JANFOE010002661.1:2500-90482 GCA_025667525.1 Glebionis coronaria | reverse complement strand
GTAAATCTTCTTATAATCTCATAATCATAATTTAGGACTACATTTTTATGAAATATTCGTATAATTTTGTGTTTACGATGCATATTAATTTATAAATTTGTAAAATATTGCAAAGACTACTAAGAAAATCACATTATAGTAGGATCTTACGATCTCGATCTTACTTTACGATCTCGATCTTGTAAAGACGAAAACGATCCTAGGTAAGATCCCGATTTCGACAACCTTAGTGTGTAGTATAGACCTCAGGCTCCCGATCATAATAAAATATACCGTCGTAAAGTAAATAAATAAAGTAAGTATCCGTTTTTTTAATGTTATATATATAGTTTTCTTTATTAAAATGGAATTACTTTTTGACAACATGCGAGTCATAACTTATCGTCTTGACATAAAAGATACGCAAATAAATATGACTTTTAAACATTCTAAAAACATGTTTTTTCAAATAAGAGTAATTCAACAACATATGAATTATTTTTGTCAACGCAATTCGTTTCATCAAAATTACAAAGTAAAAAAAGTAACTTGTTAGCGATATGGTAATCGAACAAAAACAATCAAATGCCTAATTCGTATAAAATAATGCTTCTACTTTGATGATTGATGATTAATGATTGATGAACTTTTGACTTCTTGAACAATGTAAATCATTGTCTCGTTGAAGTTATGAATTTTAATCTTTTTGTTCACTTTTATCTGATGTTCTGAATCATATCTTATTTTAAAAAAAATCTTAAAATATAATAAAAAATTAAATGTTTTAAAAACCGGTATTTAAATTGATTCGGTTGAGTCGCCGAGTCATTGGGTTATCGGGACAACCCGAGTCGACCGGATTTTCTAATAAAGATATTATATTTTTAATAATTAACAAAAGTTAAGTATAAAAATCACGATATATTTAAAAACTATTTACTAACTATGCAAAAAAACACATTATAAATACGCATAATTTACAAGTTTTAAAAAAAACAAAAAAAAAATCGAAACTCGGTCTGGTCTCTAGACAAGATTGACCCGGGTCACCATATGTCGAGTCTAACCAAGTTTCGAAAATTTAAAACTCAATTTAATATAACCTATTTTCTTACCGAAACCAGAGATCTGGTTAACGTGGATTTCAAAACATTGAAAAATTCTATAAAGTATCTCTCATAATATATCTTTTTAAATTATTTATTATTGATGGGCTAATGAGTTTAATAGACGCACATGTAAAATACTAATTACGCTATTTAGCGGATATTTTATTTTTTATCCCAGCTTTCAAACAATTATTTTTATTTTTTATTTCTCAATTTTTATATGTTTTTTTTCTCTTTTACCTTGCGCCCATTTAGCCCGCTCGTTAAGCCGCCCGTTTCACCCGTACCCGTTTTGTTCGTGCCCGTTTAGCCCGTCTGCGCGTTTTGCCACCTCTATGTCCATCCCTTGTTTCCCCCATTTTCTTTCTTTCGACCAACTAAAATTATATCCTCAACAACCGTCAATTTTATTTTCATCGTAATTTCTTTCAAACTTCCCTCATATGATTTGATTTATTAAGTGATGGTGTAACTTAAGCTTGAAAGGAAAATGGGCATATGGTGACCCGGGCCAATTGAAGTTCCCTCATATGATCTTTGGTTTGTTTTAATGGTTTTACGCAGTAACCTCAAATTAAACATGTACCTCAAGTTTGGGTGATTTAATGTATATGAAAAGCAATTTTACTTTTTCTTTTACTTCATTTTTGTTTCAATGGTTTGAGAGTTTTATATATGCTGAAGTTGCTGTCAAGTTGGTATGCTTCTTGGTTTTTTATTTTTTTTGTTCAATCTACTTGTTATAATCTTATATATGGTTTGATAATGTTGTTCTTGACAAGATGGTTAGTGTCATTTATTGTTCTTTATGTTTTTGTTGTATTTCTCTTTGATATGTTTATAAATTGAGATTATAGCGTTAAACCGTGGTCCTTTTTCAGGAACCACATATTGGTGCTTCTCCAACTGTTGCTAAACTTGGTGCAGATGGACACATGTACCTATTTTAGTGTCGTCCGGACAACTTACAAAATTAGCCTATTTTCCTGATATCATTTGTTGCATATATATTTCAATCACTGGTTGTGCTTGTATGCGACATATTATGCAAGTTTGGTTCTTTATTTCCCTTATCCTTTTGAAGTAATGTTCTTCTTCATGAAGAGCGTATTAGAAATTCAGGGACAACGTTAGCAATTCTTCTTCAGAGATTGAAGTTGCATGGTGTAAATCCAAAAACATTTGGAACTTGATAAACATGGAAAACATGTTCAAAGAGTAGATAACCTAATCCTAATCTATCAAAGCCTGGTACCCACATGTATCTCTGTATGATATAGATGCTATACTTTGAGTAAAAACATTTTTTTTTGTGATTGCCTTTTGGTTTATCACCAACACTTTGTTTTCTTATTTGTCATTGCCTTTTAGTTCTTATGCTTCAACCATAACTGGGTTGAACTCAAATCTTGGTAACATCCGTAGATTCCAGAATGGTACCTGAAAGATAATTAACGCATGTTAATCTTTTTATTGTACTTAAATTTGAAGTTGAAAACAGTTATCATACTTTCAATTGGTAGGTACCTGTTTTGTGCATGAGTTATATACTTTCATTTGGTAGTTGAAAACAATTATACTTTCAATTGGTAGCTCGAGCTTCATATATGCTTACAGTTTCGTAACTTGCTTTCGCAATCATTGCTAGAAGAGCATGAGAAATGTGATGCAAGATCATTTTTGTTTCCTGGCCCTGTATTCAATACTCAATGTGGTTGGTGAGTATATTCAAATCTATTTCTTGTTTTGATTATAAAACTACTACACACGTACAATCTTGCAAAAACAACTCACACAAACGTCTTCTACAGCTACTAATTACATGGAGGTAAGTTTTCAGATACTTCCTTAAAGTTTCTAACAACTGCAATGAAAGGATATGTTTTTAGAAGTACAAGTAATATTTATTACTACTTAAAAAATGTAAGTTTGATAGATAAAGTTCTGCAGGTATTTTAGATATACTGATCAACATTTGGTCAGGTTTGTTCCTCATCATTAGGGTTAGTGCATCAAGTTTTCGAACCTTTTACGGTTCTTCTGAATGTGAAATATAATAAAACAAATAAACATTAGTAATTTGCAATGTTGTTATTTTTAGCAGGTATCCTAAAGATATATAAAGACTGGAAAAAGTATGTTACATCAACAACTTGGTTATTTTGAGCTTGAACTCAAGAGCGACAAGGGGAGGTGCATGAACAGGAGGAAGAGGGGGCTTGGAGAGGCGCAAATGCTACTGGAATGTTATCTGAAAGACGAACAAGAGACAAAGATAACAAGAACATTGTTAACAACTTGGTTGTCCATAATATAATAATATTGGAGAGGAGGCTATTGTGTGGGGGAGTGGTGGCTGTGAAATGGGTTGTAGTGACCATATATACTTGGAAAAAAAACGTATTCATTTACTTCCTGTCAAAGTACATTACTCCCATTATAAATGGTGAAAAAACGTTTAATTAAATCTGGAATGTTATTGACTAAAATTTAAGGACTGTTATTGACTCCACATGAAAAAACGTATGTGTTAACTTGCTTTTGTAAGTGGTTAACATAGTAACGTGTTATATCTTTCTTAATAAAGAAATGTTGAAGGCTTAATATTTTAAGACTTCTTATTATAGAAAGGAGGTAAATGCTTTATAAAGTAGTTAAGATATATATATATATATATATATATATATATATATATATATATATATATATATATATATATATATATATATATATATATATATATATATATATATATATATATATATATATATATATATATATATATATATATATATATATATATATATATATATATATATATATATATATATATATGTGTGTAAATATATATATATATATATATATATATGTAAATATATATATATATATATATATATATATATATATATATATATATACATATATATATATATATATATATATATATATATATATATATATATATATATATATATATATATATATATATATATATATATATATATATATATATATATATATATATATATATATATATATATATATATATATATATATATATATATATATATATATATATGTATATATATATGTATATATATATATATATATATATATATATATATATATATATATATATATATATATATATATATATATATATATATATATATATATATATATATATATATATATATATATATATATATATATATATATATATATATATATATATAGAGTTAGGTTAATGTAGTGTAGTTGTTTATAATTGTTAAGATGAGAAGTATTTTAGACCATTGGATGTAGTTTTTTTGTGTAAGATCATCCTGAGACTTGATTAATGGCTTTTTTGTAATTACTATTTTTAAAAAGGGCATTGCCTATGACTGTTTATAAAAACAAAAACAATGTTTAGTAAGTGTATACAATGACTTTTATTAGTCAAACCCCTTACTAAATTAACACACCCATCATACTCGCATCCATCTTTATACTGTTTATCCCAACATTTAATTATTAAGATCATCATTATCTCAACCACCGTAAAATCATATTGGTATTCAATTCTGGCGATTTTTATAAGTGTATCAATAAATAATATTGATTACTAGACAAATCCCTTTCATTGTTGCTACATACATCTCGAAATCACATCAAACATTGATTGTTAATCGGCTATAATTGGGGGATTCGATGTATCATACGGTAATTACCCCTATTGGTATAAATAATAGGGAAAATGAAGCTAGATGAGTGCATTGGGTTTCTACTCCTATTTTATACGGTATGATTTTGCATTGCTCATCAATTTAACATTTTTATTTGTAATGATAAAGCATCCACTAATTATTAGTTTCTATTGAGCAGTAAGAAGAAGTATAAGGTTGAATAATATGAGGAGGGAAGGACGACGGAAGCTTTGAGGATACTATTCACTTAAAAAATAGTCAAGATAGCGATTCTGAACAAGGTATACAATTGATCTATCAAAATAACTTATTTTTTCTAATGTTTATGAGTGTATTTGTATAAGAACATCTTGGTTTGTTAGTGGGTAACAAATAATGTATCGGCTATTTAAAAAAATTGTGTACATGGGTTTAAACACACACAAAAAATGAAATTTTTGTTGGTACATGGGTTAAAAAGTATCAGATATATTATTTTGATGAAGATAACATAACTGGTTTAGAACGAAAAGTTTACCGAATGGATGTATCAGTATATGAAAATATGTAGGATGTGTCAGTATATGAGAAACTGTAGGATTTTGATGAAGTTAAAATGACAGGTTTAATATGTACCCACATATTCTATGTTGATATCAGGATGTAACGGTCGATGAGCATGTAGGTTGGTTTTGTTGGTAGTAAGACTATGTACCCACATATTCTAGGAAATGACGATAATATTATCAAGTGCTAATCATTAAAATGTTTTAGTCAATTTTTTTAGGACAGTATAAATCATTAAAATGTTTGAGGTATGTTGGAAATACGTTTTTCCCAATAAAGTCTCGGTCACATCTTAGTTAGCATAGATCACGAGTTATAGACTATTTAGAACTTTGTAACTTGGAGCGACCTCCCTTAGGGGGAGATTGTTGGAAATACGTTTTACGTATTTATGAAGGATCGGTCGCTCCAACTATAATTATGTAACGGGCTCGTGATCTATTTACTTATTGTATAGTCCATATAGCCCACATGTAGGGTGGGCTATATATAACCCCTCCTAGCATGTTAGGAGGGGGTTGTTGATTCTCATTTTACAATTAATCATTTATCATCTTTTCTTTCTCTCTCTACAATTCTCTCCCTTCTCTCCTTTCTCTCTCTAATCCCTCATCTAATTCCTTCATTTCTTCTTTATTAATCAATCAATCAACCAACCTAATCCACCAAATCCATGATCTAGAATAGGCCATTAATCCCGTAGACCTTCAATTGGTATCAAGAGCCATGGTTAGTTTGGTTTATTCTTATTTTATTTCTTTTTGATTTTGGTGGGTTTTTGATTTAATCATGCTTAAACTTTAAAAAGTTTGTATTTTTTATAAAAAGTTTGTGTTTTTATGTGTTAAATAATATCAAATCTTCAAATTTATTTATTTTTTAGATAAAAAATCAAAAATTTTTATATAAAAATCAAAATTTTCTTATATAAAACATTAAAAAGTTTGTGTTTATAAAAAAAGTTGGTGTTTTTTTTTTTTTTTTTTTTTTTTTTTTTTTATATAAAAGTTTTTGTTTTTCTCTTTTTAATTTTGTGTTTTTATAAAAAGTTTGTATTTTTTTTATTGTTTTTTATCACAAATTTAATAATCAATTTAGATAAAAAGTTGGTATGTTTTCTAAATTTTATCCATTTATATAAATTTTTATCAATTTTTATTTTTTTTTTATTTTTTTCTTATTTTTATCTTTATCAGATTTTTATATAAATTTTTTAATCCATTTTACTACTTTAATTTTTGTTTTTATTAGTTTTTTTTTTAAAAGTTTTTATAATCAATTTTTTTTATATCAGTTTTTTTATATAATTTTCCTTATTATATCTGGGTTTCAAGTCTATTGGGTCTCAGTCCTTCAGTCCTGCTGTCCAAAATCAAGGTTTTTGTCCAGTTGTCCAGTTGTTCAGTCTTGTCGTTAATCAAGGTCTTTGGGTCTTCAGTCAGTCAGTCATGAAGTTTTTGAAAAGTTCCGAATCAAACTGTTAAGTTCCGAATCAAACCTTTACAAGTTCCATATCAACAGAAAACTTCCGAATCAAAATCTTCCGGATCAAGCCAGAAGTTCCGGATCAAGAAGTTCCGGATCAAGAACTTCCGAACCAAGAACTTCCGGATCAAGCCAAAAGTTCCGGATCAAGAAGTTCCGGATCAAGAACTTCCGAACCAAGAACTTCCGGATCAAGAAAAAGTTCTGATTCGGAACTCTTCCGAATGAAGCAATCCATTCAAACATAACGGACAAATTGGGCAAATCATTGTCTTTTTGAATAGACTCATTCCCTCGACACTGACACAACCAAACATACTCCATTTTTTTATCAGACTCGACCATCAACATCTTCATTATCTCTCGACTCGACTGGCATCATCACACTCTCGACTTCCAAACAAAACTCTCGTCTCTCCCTCAACTCTTAAAACCAAAGCAGACAAAAACAAACACCCCACAACTCCCTCAAACACCCTCGCCCCTCACTCCCTCACCGACACCCTCAACCCTCACGACTGCTTCCCTCTCTCGACTCGTGATCTCACAACCCTCCCACACAACTCAAACACAAACTCTCGACAAACTCAAACACAGACATCACTCCCTCACAACTCTCGAACCACCACACACTCTCCCTCTACAAAAACAAACATCCCTAGACTCCATCTCTCATCAACGAAAACAGACACTATCCTCACAATCAACACTCTAGACTCTTATTCCCTCACCGACACCCTCCCTCACAGACTCGACAAAGCCCCCACCCTCGACTCATTTACCCACCCACACCGACACCCTCTCCCTATCGCCTCACAAAAACAATTCCAAATCACACACAACACTCTCCCTCACTGCTTGCGACTCAACAACACAAGAACGACACACACAGCAGGACTCACAGAAGAAGAGAGACTCGAAAACATTAAAGAAAAGACAAAATAAACCTACCCGAGACCTTTTGTAAGATCTTGAAGCCTTTTATTTGCTCTTGGGGTCTCAGATTGAAAAAGAGATACAATTATTATGTGATTGAGAGAGAGAGAATAGATTAAGAGTTTTAAGATTAGATTGAGGAGTTTTTCTTGAGGCTGCATTTTTGGTTATCTGTTTGATTGAAGAGAGAGAGTTGAAACGTGTTTGAGGAGAGAGACAGATGATAGGTTTTATGTAAAAGTGACGGAGTAAACTAGGCGGATATAACAAAGAAAGTGGGGCGGTGATATAAATTTTATTGGGCCACGTGTGACGGAGTAAACAAGAAAATATATCCAAAATCAATTTAAGAAAAGAACACGTTTTCATCCTTTTGACCGTTTGTTTTTTTTTCTCCTGCCACGTTTATCTCTAACATTTCGTTACATTTATTTTATTTTAGGATTATAAACGTTTTATTTTACAAAATTTTGTCAAAATTTCAAAATCAAATCTTTTTATTTTTTAATTTTAGAAAGTTTTTTTTTTTTAGATTGCATTAATTCTTATTTTAAAAAATTTTCATTTTTTTGATATCTTTTCACTTTTTAATAATCCATTGAGATTTTTATTCTTCTTTAAAATTTTCTTTTGAAAATTTTGTACTATTACGTTATAATCGGGTCAAGGTGACGTGACGGGATATATTTTTAGCAAATACGGATTTTTTGATCGGGTTTATCAACGTTTGAGCAAAAAGCAACCAAGCAAAGATTTATATTATCCATCGTTGATTTTTAAAAGTTTTTTTTACGGATCCTTCGAAGTTCCTTCACGACTTGGTAAATTCCGAAAACAACTATAATCACGATCATTTTTCATAATAATTAAAGGGAGTATTGGATTCCAATTTGTTTTATCAAACGGTTGAGTCGACAAAAATTTCTTGAGCTGACAATTGAGTTGTCATTCTTAATCGATCTTTAATGGATTCGTTCGATTCGACATGTCAAAAGGGAGAGTTGTATTTCATGCAAAACGAAGTTAGGAAAAGTGGCATCACTTCATTTCAAATGCTTCAGTCTCATCTGGTCACTCTCTCAAGGATTCAAGGAGGGAGCGAATTTGTGACAATCTTTGGAAAAGATCGTCATATATTCATCGACTCCATTTTTACCGCTTTGATCCAACTCGCCGAGCAACTCAACCATGGAAACTTTAATCACTCTGCATCGGTACTTGCATATAAGGCTCTTGTGACACACCTCACGCCTTTCCTCCAATTTAATATCATCAAGCCTGAAAGTTCAATGATTTGCCAATCGTTTCTTCGAGATACACATACCGAGCTTCGAGTTTTCCGTGATACGATTTTGAAACTCATGTCATCGGTCTCGTCGTCGATATATCAAAGATCACAACTTCAACAAGTGTATGTTAATGGAGTGCAACAATCAATGACGCAGATGCAAGAGGATAATGGTCATACGGTTGACAACTTGGAGCCTAACGATGGCACGAGCACAGAATCAGGAGGACAACATGATGCCAGTGGCACGTCAGGGAATGTTCACGAGATTTCTCTTGATGATACCTTACCCATTTATGACGCAGAGCCTGCAAACATGGTACAATGTAATGTGGTTTATGATGTATATGCTGATGATATGCCGCATATTGAGGATTCTGAACCTAATTATGACAAACATGGGATGGAAACGAGTGATAGCAATACCACTTCTGATTCATCCGATGTAAGTCATAATGGGGGAGAGATTGTTCAGAATGCTAAACATCATGATAATTATCCTATAACTGATTCGTTAACTGATTCTGATTCTAAGATTAAAGAGCTCGAAACAATCATAGCTCGGCAATCAAAAGATCTTGAGGATGCCAAACTTGAATTTTCTAAGAAAACGGTCAAATTTGAAACATACTTTGAAAAACTTGAAAAATCAAACGTTGTTCTTGAAAGAAAATTGGATCAAACTGTTTTAGATTCTAAAGCTGAAAAGGATAATCTTTTGAAACAAATTCAACTGCTGGAATCTAAGTTGGCATCCCAAGATAACGTGCTCAAAGAGAATGAGAATTTAAAAGCCCAAGTACAGGAAAAGGTCTTTGCTATAGCCGCGTTGAAAAACGAGTTAAGGAAAAATAGAGGACCTAGTGTGGACACTAAGCTTGAAAAACCATCAATCTTGGGGAAACCGCCTACAAATCAGTTCGTCAGACAACCGATTGTCAGACAACCTACTGCATTTAGATCCGAGCGACCACAATCCTCGAGACCGCGGTTTGCCTCCCAAGTTGATTTGGTTCATCTTATTAGACCAGTCACTCCAGCTACTATGCCCAATGTGATCACTCCAGCTTTAGCAAGACCAAATCATATGATTGCCTCTAGTTTCCCTAAAAATACCAAGACCACGTCTAGAACTAGTTCAAATGACGTTTGCCATAAATCTGGTCTTGGGGAAGCTAAGCAAAAGACACATGTAAGAGATAGCAATGTCCAACCTAGTCAGATGCCTTCTAGATTACCCAACACTGCTAACCGTAGCATGCCATCTTCTAGGAGCATCGATCAATCATCTAGGAATTATTCAGACATTAAATATGCTACTTGTAAAACATGTAGAAAATGTGTCTTTACGGCAAATCATGATGCTTGTGTCAAAAAATTACTTGATGAGGTGAACTCCCGTGCTCGAATTAAGTCCCAGTGGATAGCTAAAATCAAACCCTTTGGTAAAGTTTGGCGCCCCACTGGTAGAAATTTCACTCTTGTAGGAAACGAGTGCCCTTTAACTAGGATAGTCTCTGATTCTACGAAGACTACTAGGGAGGAAATTGCAAAGGATGATACATCACTTAAGCCTGAACTTAAGATTTTCTATAAAAGGAAACGTTTGCCAACTAAGACAAGTGAATCATCCCCTCAGGCCACCTCTGACACAAGTAAAGCAAACTGTGAACCCCCACGTGCTTCCATAATTGATATCGCTAACCCACGTCAAAGCATGCAAATTCCTAATGAGATTGCAGGTACCAAAGTTGATGTTCCAAAAGAACGAAGCGGTCCAATCGTTGTGTACCGTTCAACTAAGGACACTCTTAGAGTTTGGTTGCTGAAGAAGCAGATATCAGAGAAACAAATGTCTCAGGGGATTCATGGTTAAGCTGCAAACAAGGACTTATAGTCACATCACAGACTATAACTCGCTCATCAAAGAAAGGAAAGTTTATCGCCGATGATAAACTTATCCTAAAAACGAGAAATTCATTTTTCTCGGGCATGAGCTTATATCAAAAACATTCCAAGTTTTTAAGCTCATGCATAATGGCTCCTCGTTAAATGACAGACGACGACCCGGACTTCAGAGACAGGGAAGTTTATCTACGCAACGATAACTTACCCTCTTAACAAGAAATTAAATTTTCTTGGACACGAGCTTATCCTAAAACCATTCAAAGGTTTTAAGCTCGTGTATATGGTTTATCATTAAATATCAGATGGTAACCCGTTCTTCAAATAAAGGAAAGTTTATCGCCGATGATAAACTTATCCTTACAACGAGAAATTAAATTTTCTCGGACACGAGCTTACATTAAAACCCTTCAAAGGTTTTAAGCTCGTGTAAATGACTTACAGTTAAATGTCAGACTGTAACTCGAACTTCAAATAAAGGAAAGTTTATCATTAATGATAAACTTATCCTCATAACGAGAAATTCAATTTTCTCGGTCATGAGCTTGTATTAAAACATTCGAAGTTTTAAGCTCAGAAAGGAAAGTGTATCTTTTAAATAAGAGAACTTTTCCTCGTAACGAGAAATTAACCTTTCTCGGTCATGAGCTTTCCTTTAAAACAGTCAAAGTTTTCAAGCTCATGAACACGACTTCTAAGTAAATGTCAGCTTAGGACTCGTCTTTCAGATAAAAGGAAAGTTTATCGCCGATGGTAACTTATCCTTAACAACGGGAAGTTCACAACTTCTCGGACTTGAGCTCGCTTTTAAGATATTCAACATCTTAAGCTCAAGTAATTGTTTTTCAAAACTTTGAACACAATTTTTCGAGAATTTCTCAAAAGGTTTTTCTAAATCTTTCAAAATTGTGTGTTCAAAAACGTTTTGGTAAAACGAGCATGTCTTCTGGAATCGATAATATTTACGAACCTAGAAATGTCATTCAATAATGACACGGGGTTGTAAATAAAGTTCGAGCAGAAGTTTAAAAGATTTAAAACATGCTCCATATGGTTTGCTATTATTTCAGATAGCAACCCGCTTTTCATAATTAAGTCAAGCATTTCACCGGAAAGCTTTGACTCTACAACGAGAATTAATTTTCTCGGGGACGTGACGAGGTGACCAACATTCGTGAACAAGAACCATGTGCTTCTTTCATATGCTGTTCTCCATTATTCAGGTCCAACCTCGTACATTGCTAATCTTGTGAATTCATTATCATATATGATCTTTGCACGTGATAAATACCTTACATTTGTGTTTAAAAGGTATTTAATTTACGTTTCAGCACACCCTCATCAATTTGAGGGGGAGCTTGTGTAACTCATGAAGTTAATTGGATTTGCATTTTTCTTCCCAAATTTTCTTAAAATGCTATTAAATCAATTGATATTAAAAACATCGATTGGGTTAATATTTTTAATATGGGGGAGAAAATGTGATTTAATATGGGATATGATTAATCAAAAATGGTTTGACTTAACGTGCTAGCTCATCCCGACATGTGCGAAATGTTTTCGAATATCGTAGCATATGTTAAGGGGGAGCAAAATGGATTTGCACTTCAAAATGGATTTCATGGTGACAGACACTTACCCAAAAACATCTCTATTCACGACGGTGACGATTGTGGTGACATAAGGATGGTAGGATAGGTTAAAGTCCAATGATTTCTCTAGAACCGGAGGAATCTTCCCAAGGACATTCCATAGCTAGAAATAGTAGTCCTTAGGAAAGATGGAGAAAGATTGTGAACGTAGCTGAATGCCGACCAAGTACTTAAGTTAGCACTGGAACAATCACAACAAGGTGCTAGTGATGACGTATTGGTAAGCATTGAAGGGGTTGAAGAATGAAAAAGAAATGTAAAGATAAAGGGTGTAAAGAAAGAAGCCCTCCTTACAACTTTAGGCAGAAACCGGGTCAATACATATGCTATTGAGGTCATTTTTGCTAATGATTCTCGGTATTGAAGAAAGACATCATGGACCCAGTGATGCAATGCACAACCCTTCCCAGCTAACTCAAATATCTCTCAAAAGGTATTTGTTTTAATCACACGGAGATCAACACGTTATCTATTGGTTTATTCACTCCGAATAGACTGGTATTGAAAAGGTGGCACTCCACTCCAGCCTCCGATCACTAAAAATCCAAAATGCACGATCGAGTCTAGAGCCATTTGAGATCATCAAATATCTCATTAGGACACACTTTCATATTGCCTTGCTTCTTCACACACTGTGAAAAGTAAGAAAGATCTTAAGAGTCCTACGCAAAATCTTCATGATCTTGCCTGAACATCCAAGTAATACGAAAGTATTTACAATGAAGATGGAAATCCTTCTTGAGCGAATATCAAAAAAGCTCATGGTAGGTGACCTGTGCGATTCTTTATGAATAAAACTTGTGATAACTGGAAAGCAACAGTGGTTTAATTCTTAAATGAATTTAAACTCGTTCCAGGCCTCTACGCATTATCATATGATCTTGCCAGAACACTCAGAGTGACTCTTTATTGATCACAGTGACGAATGGAAATCCTTCTAGTGTTAACATCAAACAACACTTGGTAGGTAACTTGCAAGATTCTTTATGAATCAAGCTAGTGACAACTGGAAAGCAACGATGGTGCGGTTCTTAATTGAACTTCACTTGTTCCAGGAACATGAATTGACGGCTTCAAATCATGCGGATAATATTATCCAAATGATCCACTCTTTACGTTCGCAGTCAGCTTTGGACGGTCGAGTAAAGAGAACGGGTTTACCCGCGAAATCTTGTCAAGGAGGTTCTTTATTGAAACTACCTGCCACAAGTACGATATTTAATATCGTCCAACGGTCTTCACCGACCGGAGGTAAATTGCTACCGAATTAGAATGAAATGTTCAAGGCCATTTCATCCGTGTATATTGTTTTGTTGCTAACTGTCTTATGCAGCGTAACAAGAAGGTGGCATTGCGGTGTACAATCCAGAAGAAGTCGTCACCACATGCTTATACTACATACAATTAGTACTTCAACAAATTCAAGAAAGCCTGAAGGTCAAGTCTTCCGCTGTATCAAACTCTGAAGCTTTCAAGAATTTAAAAGTATAAGTATGTGGAACATGAAGTCACAAAGAGGCAAATATCACAAGTGAAGAATGCACAAGGTCAAGGCAAGGAAACATGCTCAAGACTAAAGTCAAAGATCACATCAAGCATATTCACAAGAACAAGATCGAAGACTCAAGCATAGATGCTAGGTTTAAGATTTTGTAAAAAGATGTGACCTCCCTTAGGGGGAGATTGTTGGAAATACGTTTTTCCCAATAAAGTCTCGGTCACATCTTAGTTAGCATAGATCACGAGTTATAGACTATTTAGAACTTTGTAACTTGGAGCGACCTCCCTTAGGGGGAGATTGTTGGAAATACGTTTTACGTATTTATGAAAGATCGGTCGCTCCAACTATAATTATGTAACGGGCTCGTGATCTATTTACTTATTGTATAGTCCATATAGCCCACATGTAGGGTGGGCTATATATAACCCCTCCTAGCATGTTAGGAGGGGGTTGTTGATTCTCATTTTACAATTAATCATTTATCATCTTTTCTTTCTCTCTCTACAATTCTCTCCCTTCTCTCCTTTCTCTCTCTAATCCCTCATCTAATTCCTTCATTTCTTCTTTATCAATCAATCAATCAACCAACCTAATCCACCAAATCCATGATCTAGAATAGGCCATTAATCCCGTAGACCTTCAAGGTAGATATTAGGTATGTATATTATGAAGATGTTGATAAGATGCGTGTATTGGTTTTCGTTGTAATATATTAGTAGTCAGTGTATTGGGTGTTTGAATTAGACTAATACCCAATTTACTGAGTGACTTTATGAAAATGTACCATGTGGGACGAAAAAGGTAGAGCAGTTATAGTTTTGGAAGTCACAGTTATGAGTATGTATCAGCAGACGAGATAATATCAGTAGTTGATATAATATGTTAGATTTGATCTACTATAGCATATAAATATTAAAAAAAGAAAGTGTTTGCTGATAAATTCAGTCTAACAATAAAAATTTTAGGTGTGTTTAGGACAGTGGGGGCCGGAGGGTATGTAGCAGACTAGCGGTTATAATTGGTTTTTGGGACAACCATTTGTATGTATCAGCACAAATTCATTAGCAAAGATTGATGATATGGCTTAAGTATGATGACATTGAAGTAAGCCATTGACATAATGATGTGTTATACTTCTTTGAATCCGGTTATTTGTGTTATGATTTGTTTGGCGGTAAAAGTATCTAAATTCATTAGCAAAGTGTAGTTTACTTTAGAATTAGTTATGGATGAGTTTTGAATATAAACGCATCAGTTAGGGTAAACATTTATGGTTATGTTGGATGGTGTCTATTAAATACGTACTCGTATACCGATACACAATCTGGTTTAGCTAGAATGTAAACACATAGCGTACCTAATTCAAAAACTAATAATTGTAATAGATGTATACATACTGTTAGGGGTGTGATTCGGGTTGACCCGGTCGGGTTCGGGTCAACTCGGGTCGGGTCAAGTCGGGTTGAGAGCAAAAACAATCATACCTGAACCCGAGCCTAATTAGGATTCGGGTCACTCGGGTTCGGGTCAATTCGGGTCGGGTCAACTCGGGTCTCGTCAACTCGGGTTCGGGTCAACCCGAGTTTAAGGAAAATGTGTAAAAAGTGGCTTAATTAAGTACTAATACAATGTAAAAAGTGTAATTTTAGTCGGGTCAATCCGGGTTGGTCGGGTTCGGGTCAAGTTGGGTCGGGTCAAGTCGGGTCAAGGATAAAAAATATATAACCCGAACCCGAGCCTAATTAGGACTCGGGTCAATTCGGGTCAACCCGAATTGAGCTGAATACACTTTTGGACCCGAGTGACCCGACCCAAATATGATTATTCGGGTCAGGTTCGGGTCGGGTCAACTTTTTCGACACCCCTACATACTGTGGTGGTGTGTTATACAAAATGTATCGGATATGGTAGACGCCTAATATATTAGGTCTATCTAAAGATGTGTGAAATTATAGGCTAATGGGTGTTGTCATTAGGTAGGATGTATCACTTTCTTTTCATTAAAGACACACTGTTTATATTTCTTTTGATTAATACAGGAGCTTAAGGACACCCTAAAAGCAAAGTACAAAAGGGCGGCTGAGACTATTGAGGAAGGCGACAAAATGTTAGATGTTGCATTAGCCGATAACGCGTCTGATACAGATCTGTTAGACATCAAAGATTTAAAAGACTGTTTGTTTGGGGCAATAATAAGGAAGGAGACACCGAAATGTAACGGTGAAAATATAGATGAAGTCAATGTTGCAGGGTTTGAAGAACCAAAAACCGGGCCAGGAGAGGAAAAATCGACTGGTGTAGCACCAATAACCCCAAAAGCTGATCCAAGCATAGACGACACTTTCAAGACACCAAAAGAACCATTTTCGTTATACACCGGTGTATGGTACACCATCAGCTTTTGTTGCTTACGCGGACCAGGTTGAGCTAAAAATAAGCAAACAAAAGAGCCGTTTACCAAACTTTGATGATATACCATTGTTTAATTTGAAGATCACACAGTTATTTGAAGAGTCAAGGCTCGCTAGTGATCTGCCAAAAGTTAATTATGGTTATATCTTGTTTGGTTAGTATTGTGACTTGTTGTTTTTAGTTAGTTGATCAGCTTGATTATGATACTTGATGGGTATATCTTGTTTGGTAATGTGTCACGCATGGAAAATGTATCAGTTGGGAAGTTAAGGTTAACAAACTTATGTATGTTGAAGGCATTTTTGTACCAAAACCTTGTGAAATTTTTTGTTGTGTAATTTTGTTGTGTAAACTGGCTAATAGGATAATGTATAATCTTTAATACAAGGGGTAACTACAATGTTTTAGGATGTGGGTGTGTGTTTAATGTGGTTTGAAGACTCTTTAATCCAACATTCCAGGAGTCCTAAGATGAATAGGAGTAAACAAATATTGTTTAATGTACATTCAGTAATATATTCTGCTGTCGTAAACCCGGTGTTGCTGATAAAGTGAAATGGGTGAAACACATGTCACAAACAAGTGCGGGCGTAAAAGGTGTTAGAATTTGAGCAACGGAACTATCCATTGATATACTTAATATATGAACAAGTATTTGTGAGTTATATGGAAATAGTGAATTGATATCAGTCTAATGCAGAGTTTAGTGACGAGATATGGTTTGGTATACCAATGAAGGCATTTGTTGTACCAAAACCTTGTGAAATTTTTTGTACCAAAAGCTTGTGAAATTGTTGTTGTGTAATCTTGTTTGGTGATACACAAAAAACCGTGCATTTTTTGGGATAAATATTTGTCCAAAATACTGTCTCACAAAGTGAGTACTGTTCAACTATATAAGCTACTTAGAAATTGCAAACCAGGATATTGATTTTACTTTTATTTTAACAAACCTGGTAATAATGTATCTTCAAACATTTAAGCATTGAATATGGGCAACCCCTAGTAATTCCTGAGATGCTAAAGTCTTTAACGGTTGCAGATGATGTATGGGTGTCCGTTAGAGTGTACGAGTTGATACACAAGAATGTTAAAACATAAAATCCATGTATATTTTAAAAAAAGTTGTGTGCCTGGCTAGGAACATAACGTAAAAAAGAAACTGAATATAATTAAAAATCTCATAATCCAAACACACCAATAAAATTCATGCCGCATATTAAAATAATAAGCAGACTTATTACACAAACAAAAACATAAACATAAAAAGTAACAACATAATTTTAAAAGAAGCATAAAATGTAATTATTATGGAGTGTAATCAGAATCATCTGTTTGTCGATCCGATGACGTATCCTTTTCCGTTAGACCGTTGATTGAAGCATCATTTTTGGTGGGAAATTTTGTGAATCATGAAACCCATAAGTCTTACACGTCCTACAAAAACGAGGACTTCTGTTTGAGTTGATCATAGCTACCTCGGCTTGTGATTGAAGGCGTTTTGATGATTGTTCACCTTCATTGCGTACAACAGTAGGCGGCTTGATGATCATGTTTGGAGGTTCCTTGCACCAAGAGCAGCTGCATAAACTGCATTTTTGTTTAATTCTGAGAGATCTGGTACATCGAGCTTTATTTCCCCAACAAATCTGCAAGACCGTCATTGTAAATGGACAACTTTTTAATGTCATTAACTAGACAGCTCACAGAGTTTCGAAATGTTATAAACATACTAACATATTAAAATTATCTTAATTACTAAAACAACAAATTAAATTGATCAGTATTAACAAAATTAACATTGAACATAACAACCGAATGATTATCCAACTAAATCCGATAAAGCTAATAGATACATTTTTTACAATCCACATCCCCCGTACAATGTATCACCCATTAACTAATATATCCAATCACGCACATTTGCTAAATACTTCTTTTACAAACATTTAACATAATCAATTGAAAATAAATAATAAAATGGGTTAATATTACCTTCAACAATGTCAGACATTATTATATCCTGATAACTAGATGAACGCATATTTGTAATGGATAAAATCGATTGAATTATGTCGTGACTGATAGAAAATGGACATTCTTATATAGTAATTATAAGAATAATAACTGAAGTGATATCAAGGGTTTGTTTAATAAAATGAATTCTAAAGGAATGTTAATGATGGAGGCAAATCAGTAGTGATAATGTAACAGACGATAATAAAATATGAAAAGATTGTCTAATCTACCCTTATTAATATAGATAAAGAATTACTAATACAGAAAAAAATAATTGTATTTTCTATTTTCTTTTAATGCTATTGATATCATCTTGATAAAAACAGCAAATCCAATGGTCTAAAACACTTTTCACTTTAACAATTATAAACCACTAAACCATTTTAACCAAAATCTATATATATATATATATATATCTATATTATATATAGGTATAACTATGATTTGATACCACACCCCCTAATCCATGTCATATGTGACATGGCACCTCTAGACCAATACAATTTATTTTTTACCTAAAAAATCTCTACAACTTTCCTAAATTAGTGTTCGCAAACGCAATTCCAGAAAACCGGCTCGTAGTTTTTCCAAATCTGCGTTTTCATATCGCACATATATATACTAGGTTTCGAAAAGAAAAAAATCCTATTTTTTTGTTCATTACAACTCACTGACGGTGAAACACACACATCATGGGGAAACCACACACAGCAGCAACTCCAGATCCATTCTCCCCAATCCAACACCCATGAAACTGTTTGAATCCTAACCCTTTTAAACCTTCGATCAAACACTTGATCTATCATAAAAAAAACATAAACCCTAATCACATCTAACCATAATTGGTTGTTTTTTCAGTTTGTTTTTTCAGTTTCTTATTAGGGTTTATGTTTATAAACCGTTTATGACACAATTAAACATCAACCCTAATCCGATTGGTTATGAAACATAAACCCTAATCAGATTTAACTTGGTCCGATTGATGATGTATAAGAAGACTCAGATGAATGTGTGATTCGTGTTTTATCAAATTGAGGTTGGTGAGCCGTATGATGTTTGGAGTGAATGTTGCACACTTGCACATTATCCTCAAGTAGTTTCAGAAAAGGTGGTTTTCAGTACACAGTTAAGTATGGAGTTATGTCTGAATATGTTAGTAACACAAGGTGTATAAATTCAAAGGGCTTGTGCACTTGGCTTGATCTTTACTGTTCTTATTATCATACGACTATTGGGGTGCGTGAATTGTTATGTTTTTGGATATTTCTGTAAGCAGTGTGTTTTTTTGCACAGATGACTTATTAATGTTTACGTTTTTGAAAATAAGAAGCAAATAAATTTTAGAAATTTTGTCGGATCTTCAGGTTTGAGGTCATTGTGTACAACAAGAATGCTACCAAACTTTGGAAATGGCTGCTGTCATGGATACGCAGGCTGCTGTTACGGATCTTCAGGTTTGAGGTCATTATGTACAACAAGAATGCTACCAAACTTTAGAAATGGCTGCTGCCATGGATACGCAGGCTGCTGTTACGGATTATTTGTGAACTTTTGGTAGGATTTTGAGCATGGGATCATCAGTGTCAGTATCATCACTCATTTCTGAACTTATCATTGCTTATTTCTTTTCTACTATTGTTAATCACACAGATACACAGCTCATTATAAGGTTGATGTTAGTTATTCAAATGCAGAATGGCTAAAGGTATCTATCTTCTTCTAAAAATTTGTAGTATAATCAAAGATGACTACAATTATTTTGTCATTATGATATACCACTTAAAAGTTGTAGCATGAAATTTGTTAAACAATATGTTGTACATATTTAACAATTGGTGTA
Organism: Glebionis coronaria; assembly: GCA_025667525.1. Lineage (NCBI taxonomy): Eukaryota > Viridiplantae > Streptophyta > Magnoliopsida > Asterales > Asteraceae > Glebionis > Glebionis coronaria. The sequence goes on along the minus strand of JANFOE010002661.1, from coordinate 70,121 downwards.
GACTAATTCAAACAGTATAATCAAAGATGACTACAGTTAACATCTTTTTTTATACTTTTTTGTGTTTTACTGCAGATTTATTGATAATCTGAAAATACATATGTGGTGATTTATTATTTGGGTTATCTGATTACTTTCTACTGAGAATGATTATCTACTCTATATTGTTAGGGGAGCGTTAACTGATTTTATTACTTTTTTACAGGTACCGTAAGGCTCTCCAAGAATGATGTGCTGCACAGACCAACATGGGTTCTCTAATCATCACATTTGGGTCACGACATTATTAAATTTTGCGTAAATCTTAAAGAGAACTAACAGACTGTCTAAATATATACGAATTTTTAAGGATTCAAAATCAGTCCCAGGTCACTTTGACCCGTATGACCCTTTTTATGTTAACCATGTTATTTTGGACTTCCCAGTTAGCCCGTTTAAAATGAAAAGTAAACAAAAACCAATACAGTTATTCTAGAGATAATTACAATTCATATTTAAAGTGAAAAATGTGACAATATTTCAGTGGCTGATTGTCATTAATATATTTTCAGGTCCATATGTTACCACAATACTAGATAAAAATAACTGGGTGAAGTATGACAGAAATATTAGCTACTTTCAGGTGACTGATAGCAGGTTAGTGACCAGGTTCCGTGAGTTTTAGCTTGAATATATATATGTGGCAGCATCTACAATTGGCCACAGAAGCATATGCTATCTACGTGTAAAATGTATGCCACCACTTTGATTAGTTAGAGCAGCTTATACTCTTTGCTGCCACTTTGATTAGTTAGAGCATCTTATTACTCTTTGATCACGTTTCCAGCTTTATGTGTTCATGTTTATCATTTTTGCGTAGTTGTGTTGGAGGTATTATTAGCCAACTACTTAATGTATGTGCCACAACATTATTTTACCAGATCAACTTTGGCAAGTGACATACCAAACCTTCCTTTAATGCAGGCCATTTTTGACAAATTTGCATCTTTAGAGCTTCTGATTTGGCTTACAAATATTGAGATCAGCAATCGGTTCAGCAAGATAAACAGTTTAGTACCAAAATTCACACCAAAATTTACAAAAACATGACCATTTATCAGCATTGTAAGAACTTACGTTTGTAACTAATTATGTTAAAAAAAAAATTACAACTCAGCGCTGTCATGCCTAATTTTAGAGTTTTATACACCTCCTTTTACTCATTATGTCTTTTGGTAAGAACTCATACACAAATAATTTTTTATTTTATCATAAATCTTAAATGCAAATGATCGATCATATCGCGTAATTTTAGTCTTATTCCATTTAATGAAAATTCGCAACCTTAAGTTTTTAACAGTCTATCCCAGAAGTAGAATCCCTGGTCTAATTATTAGATCTCCTTTCTGATTAGATCTCCTTGAAGTAAAGTAGGATCCCTGGTGTAATATATTCATATTATCGATCTATATTTCAGTCTAGATACTTCTTATTGAATCTGAACATTCAATTGATAGCATTTATACCACCCCGTCTGAAATCAAGTAATAATAGATCTTACTTTCATTTTTAGGAAAAAATAAAACAAAGCTAAGAACTACTTTAACTTGAATGTAGACCTTCACATTGACCTTCAGCAACAAATTTCCTAGATATTGATCATTGATCCGAGCTCGTGCAATGCACTATGTAATGATCCCAAAGTTTGAACACAACATCCACCCGACCTCTTTCAGTTAAAAATTTTTTGTTTCATTTTGATGAAAGGGTACGTGAGACGAGGGAGTCCAAAGCAGCTCACACTATTCAGTCTGATGTTCAACCACATAGTATACACTCAAAATATATTAAGAAACTTTACTTCAAGGTGATGACCAAAGCACTCTTATTCATGTTGTATTTTTTATAACCATTTTATAGGTATTGCAGACCCAAAACGACCCTTTAACCGAAACCGCCATGCTGAGAGGAATGCATTTCAATCTGGTTGAGGAGAAGAGGGTTACTGCCCTATCTTTACTTCTGAGTATTTTGTTATATATAGAAAAGGCGTGGGAAATAACCGGGCCATGCTCAAGCCCAGAATACAAATCAGCAGTCCCATTAGCAACCGACTACCGTCCATTTTGCCCAACCACTGAACCCGGACACGCTATTGTACCTACTTCAGATCCGGATAACATCTTCGATATCAAGTACTATTTGGTATGTTTGTGTAAGAAAAGGATTACCAACTGCAATTAAGGGAGAAGATGCACAAACTATTGGTAGAGTTGTGCTGTCCGAGAAACTGCAACTAATGTTTCTTCTTCTTCTTTATATATATTTTTTAATTTTACAGGTTTGCAGATGTTGCACATGTTATTAGAGCGTTATAAAAAGGTGTTCATGAAGACTCCAATACTGCAGAAGCTTCTCATGTTTTAATTCAGATAGACTGAGGTAGTGATATCTCTTTCTTTTACTACTGTAATGTTTTTTCTTCATTCTAGACCAAAGGGCTTGTGCACTTGGCTTGATTTTTACTGTTCTTATTATCATACGACTATTGGGGTGCGTGAATTGTTATGTTTTTGGATATTTCTGTAAGCAGTGTGTTTTTTTGCACAGATGACTTATTAATGTTTACGTTTTTCAAAATAAGAAGCAAATAAATTTTAGAAATTTTGTCGGATCTTCAGGTTTGAGGTCATTGTGTACAACAAGAATGCTACCAAACTTTGGAAATGGCTGCTGTCATGGATACGCAGGCTGCTGTTACGGATTATTTGTGAACTTTTGGTAGGATTTTGAGCATGGTAGCATCAGGGTCAGTATCATCACTCATTTCTGAACTTATCATTGCTTCATATTGTTGTTTTTATACGTTTCTTTATTTTCCCTCATTGACTCAACTCTCATACTTAATTCGTTTAAATTGAATATTGTGTTAAACTGATCATTCATACAAGGATATAACTGTTCCTACATGTGATCAATTATGCAACAAACTTCTCGACATAGCTTATGTTTTGTTGTTAATTTGCTTAGCTTTGATCTAATTATTGTTCTTGGTTTATAAGTATTGCAGACCCAAAACGACCCTTTAACCCAAACCGCCATGCTGAGAGGAATGCATTTCTATCTGGTTGAGGAGCAGAGGGTTACTGCCCTATCTTTACTTCTGAGTATTTTGTTATATATAGAAAAGGCGTGGGAAATAACCAGGCCATGCTCAAGCCCAGAATACAAATCAGCAGTCCCATTAGCAACCGACTACCATCCATTTTGCCCAACCACTGAACCCGGACACGCTATTGTACCTACTTCAGATCCGGATAACATCTTCGATATCAAGTACTATTTGGTATGTTTGTGTAAGTAAAGGATTACCAACTGCAATTAAGGGAGAAGATGCACAAACTATTGGTAGAGTTAGGCTGTCTAGGAAACTGCAACTAATGTTTCTTCTTCTTCTTTATATATATTTTATTATTTTACAGGTTTGCAGATGTTGCACATGTTTTTAGAGTGTTATAAAAAGGTGTTCATGAAGACTCCAATACTGCAGAAGCTTCTCATGTTTTAATTCAGATAGATTGAGGTAGTTATATCTCTTTCTTTTACTACTGTAATGTTTTTTCTTCATTCTAGACCAAATTTATATGACTATTATTATAACAAATACATAAAATTCTTTTATCATTTCAGTTTCTCAGTCAAAGTAAGTCTTGCCTCGGATCGTGTCAAGTACACACATGTTCACTTGAATTTATGGGGAGTGAATACCACAAAGGTGCCTCTTGCTTTGTCATTTGTTTTCCTATTGAATTCAAACTTGGCGTCTTCTTTTCGCTGAATTTAGTGTCACTAAAACATATAATTTTGTTACATGTCCAAAATTGCTTCTAAGTGTCTGTGGCGTTTACTGTAGCCCCCTTTTTTGTCGTTGCTGCAATTTGGACTGCTAATTTCGTTGTATCTTTGCTTCTGATATGTTTCTGCTACTATTACAGACAATCAAGTTGGATGACCAGTTCTACAGAAAGGACACAATTTTGATTCTGTAGATGATTACATTTCTATGCGTTTTGGCAGGGTATGTAAGTCGCCGATGTTGTCCCAAATTGAACAGTATGGGGGACCAGAAGTCGAAACCTTAAGTGAGGAGGATGATCTCTTACCGAAATCTCATTATGTTTCTACTACAGTACCAGCAGTTGCATCATTGTCATTGTTTGATTATGATAATTATAATGAAGACGAGGAGGAAGAATCTAGGCAGGTGGATACAGATAACGAACTACAAAGTTTATCTTTATCTGGTTTAAGGATTTGCATAATCTTGTATTTTACTTTTGTTTTATGTTTAATTAAATTAACTTGTGTCGATAAGAACTACTTAACTTGGAACCTGATGTAATGGAAATTTAGAAGGTAACTTGTGCCTCTACAAGAGCAGATTCAATAGAACCACCAACCTCGGCTGCTACGAGGCCCAAATTATTTCTAAATTTCTTGACCTGATTCTAGAAAAGAAAACAAAATTACTCATACTGTCCTACCCGTTCTGCATAGAATTAGAATAGAATCATAATAAAAAATATTACAGGCAATGGTCTGATATCATATATGCTGATATCATCATTTTGAAACCTTTAGTTCTATTCACATAACTTTGTGAAACTATTTTATTATTAATGCTTGCCAAGTACGTGATCTTGCTGACGCAATAAAAGTTTACGGCACTTTCAGTAAAGTAATTGATTGTGATATCAAAACCGACACTGTGAAATCAGCTGAAAGCCTTACTCGCAAGCTTCATAGAGTTAATCAAGGTCTAGACCTCATCCGGGAGTTGTTCCAGAACTTCTTGTCGACAGAGTATGTATCATTCTTACGGGTCCTTTCTTCACAGTTATCCAAACTCAATACTCAGTCGTTCAACGCGCTATCTACTGCCATGGAAGAAGATTAGAGTGCACTTTGGATGAAATATAGTAAATCTTCGTGTAGGTTGAGAAGATGCAAAAGATATGTTTTTTATTATGGTAAGGCAATTGGCTGTATAAGTTGTCTCTGAACAGTAACTATTTTTTCGTCTCCATGTTTTGTGATTGCGGCCATATTGTCTATGTGGTATCCTTTTTAAGACGGGAAAATAAGAACTTATGTTAGTCGTTATTGAATGCTTACATATATGGTATTCTGTATTTTTTTGTTTGTGCAGGCATTGGATCATTGTTAATTTCGATTGGATCGGAACTTTAGGAGGTTCTCAAGTGTTGATTCAAATAGACGATTTATGCTTACACATCGGGAGATTGGATCATTGTTAGTCGTTATTGAATGCTTACAAATAGACGATTTATGTTGTGTGATTCAAATATAATTCCAAGGCCCGCACATCAGGCGAGCAATTCCTACGTAACATATCAGTGGTGAAGGTATTTTGCTACTGATATTTAATACTGCAACTTTAGTTTATATAATTTAATTCTCTACTTTCAATGTATGTGAATAGCTAATCGGATACTGTATTCTTTGTCGCAGGTTTTATTTTATTGCAAGTACCACTAAAACATGTTTGTGAATCGTGACATTGTGAGGTCGTTTAGCACATCACCTGTAGACGAACGTTTGTAGAACAAATTCAGTGACAGGTCGGAACACAAAACAAATAGCTACTTTCTGTTAATTATGAGCAGGGATTTTTCAATAAACCTTTTTAGTATGTTAATTATGTGTAGAAGTATGTTAATTATTACTGAAAATAATGTGAACACAACACTCATTCTTATTGTTATTATATGAGTAAAGAGTCTGAATAATTGATTAACACTTTCACCTGTTTGACCCGTAAGAGACCATACTATATTTTTTTCTTAAATATGTTTAATTTTAGATCGTGGTGACTGAAGTCCTTGGTGGATGAAAGTTTTATATTCAGGCTGTTGCAGATGCAAAAGTGGCCTCAATCAACAATAGTTTGCTTCCCGTAAGCCTCAAATAAGCATGAAAAGAAAGGTACTAAATTAGTTATTCTTGATTATGTTATTACTTCCCAGAGGTTTCATGTTTTGTAGATAAATTTATGTGCAGACATTCAACAACACAAAGAGCAACATTACTTATAGGAGTCAAGGAGATAAAAAAAACATCTAGACGAAATGTAAGTATGCTATCAACCAAGGCATTTCAAAATAAATTTTATGATGCATGTACAACTGCTACAGAGCCTACGATGGTTGTCCTCCAAACAATATTACCTATGTTATCTAATAGGCTTGATGAAACTGTTAACCTAACTACGTGTTCTATATATCTGCTTCTAAAGGTGTTTCAATTTGGTGTAAGATAATTCAAGTGTGCTTTTTTTTCCTTCATATATGAAATATGTTCAGCGCTACAATCCTACACATAGGCCTCTACCCCTAATATACCCCACCGGCCACCACAAGTTAATAGTATTCCACAAACAGTTGACCAATACTCCAATAGACTTCAAGAAGACTCTTTAATTGACAACAATACCCCTCCAATCAAACCTAATAAATGATAGGCACCCACTTGGCTAAAAGACTTTATAAAGTAAACAAAGTCTTCTCTTGAGTTCTCATCTTAGCAGACAGAAAATTATGGGAGAAAGGTTAGGAGTGAGCTGTGGTATTTGTGAAGAAGTTATCATAAAAGCTTCTTCATTAGCTGTGAACTCACTCAAGTATGCTAATAGTTATACAATGGAACCTTGAACTACTGAATCTATTTTCGCCTTTGGTGGTTCATGTTATGTTCAAAATTTATACAACCATGAGCCTTTTGGAGAAACAAAGGCTAATATCGCGTTGTTTCTGTCTCTAAAAAACATTGGAAATAATGAGCTTGCTATGATCAATCAAGGTTTCTTTCTGGGATAGGTTTAGATTGAAACACTTCCTGACTGATTTCTACTACATCAGCTGAAGAGTTAGTGGGAGGTATGTGGTGCACACAAAGTTAGAGCTAATTGTTATGTTACTGAATTTTAGTCTTATTTCATTTTTATTTTTTATGAGCCGACAAGATGCACCTACACATGAGGCGGACTTCAAGATCGTTAACTCTAGAAATCGTGAGTGTTACTTATCAATACACTGATACCCAAAAACCACTTACACAGAGTGGGACTGACCAAAAACATCACTTCCTGAATCCAGTCAATAAATCCTGAATTGTGGTCACTCAACTCCCTATTCTTAATATTTTGGCCTTATAATTTTTGAATGCAGAAAGACTCTGATGGAAATGAGTTAACTTCTAACACTCAGTTTGTTGGGGATGAAGATCGCCATCCTGCACAAGTAAGCTTCCTTAAAATGTTCACTAACATATTTGCAGTTAGGGGCCATGTTTTCTGATATTCTAATTACGTTTTACCAGGTTTTCCGTGAAAAAATAATGTCAATGGCTGCTGTTGGTAGTGGAGGTGAGGAAGCTCTCGTCACTTTTGACACCATCACAATTCTCACTCCACATATTCACCCCACCATCAGTAATCAAATATTCAAAAATCCCAAAAAGTGGGTTTCATACTTTCAGTCACCTACATGTTTTAAGGTAAGTACCTGGTATCTTAAGCACATAAATCTGATGTGACATCTGCATTTACCTTTAAAAAAATAAAGCCACATGTACACTCGAAATAGAGAAGCGCTAACCTTCTTTAACAGATCATTGCTCAACAGTTCTAAAAGAGTTGCGCCTATTATTTTTCACATGACCAATCCTTATTCGGCACATATTTTAAGATATACGGTAGAATAAAACATCTAATATGACAAAAGAACATGTAGAAAATAGTAATTTATCTCTATGCACCAATGGAAGGTGCGTTAGATGAAGAGAACATGAGGGGTGTCTGCTTTGAAGTGTGTGATGTTGTTCTACATGTTGATGTTATTCATGGTGGTGGTAGTCAGGTCATCCAAACCGCAAGGAGAGTCATCTATGCTTCCCAACGAACTTCCAAGCCACATCAGCTGTACAATAGTTTATTATCAGTGTTCAATATTTTCTTTCAATATACCCGTCAGGATGATTATAGTTTAAGATTTTTTTTTTATTTAAACAGCAGGATATTTTATTTTTTAAATTATATATTTCCAAAATATAAATTCCCAAACGATATTAGGTATTTAGGAATTAGAATCGTATTATTTTGAATAACATATACAGAAAATTTTTTAATTAAAGCAATATATAGAATAAAAATACAAATTTATTTTCTATGAACAAACTCTCTTATTGGAAATGATATATTCTAAAAAATTAAAAGAATATAATACAGTAATTTAATTCCTACATTTTGTGTATAAATACAATTTCTGCCAATATCAATTTTCATTGTGAATCCTATTTTTAAAATATCTATATTCATCGGTAACAATGAACAGGTATCCAACTAGAAAAAACACCATGGGCTACCAAAACGACCCTACTTTGAAAGATGCTACTCCATCAAGTACCCGTTCCAGGAAGCAAACAACAGCATCTACTACAATATCTCGTGTAGTTGGAACAGTGGATGATACTCCACATGAATCAGCAGGTTTTGTTTCAAATTCTGAAAAAAATTATTACCAGTATTTATTAATTTGACTTTAAAATTAAAAGAAACCTGTATGTTTTAATTTAAGTATATATTTAAATGATTTTATGAATTTGGTTGATAACCATTTGTTTTGTTTTTACTATTATTTGTTTAATTTAGTTATATTATTTAATTTTTTTTTAAAAAAATATTCATGAACTTCAATAGCTGCTGGAAATATGGGAAATATGGGAATTGTTGAGGGTGTGGGAACCATAACTTCTGGAGGTACTGTTGTTGAAACATTAATTAAGTGTGCATGTATTTGATTTTTCATGTTTTAAATGTATTTTGTTTTTAATTTTAAACACCTGTTTTTCTATATTAGGTTTTAAAAAGTCTGACATCAAAAATGGGACATCAACTGTTGTATCTGGAGATGGCAATGTTAATGTCAATCGAAAGCGTATGAGTTTCATTAGTGCTTCCGGAGCAAAAGTTGTGAACAATAACACAAGTAGTCTAAATTTTACTGGTGAATTTGGTCATTATTCTATTTTTTTATATATTTATGTTAATAATTTAATTTTTTTTAACTATAATTTTTAAATATGATAACACAGGTTTTAAGAACAACAATATTCATGCTAATTCCGGATCTAGATTCCTAAAGCGTAATGCTGGACCTAAGGGATTTGACGCTGATAATTTTGTGGGAACTACAGGTTTTTTTTAATATACACGATTTAGGTTATTCACGTAATTATGCATTTTCAGAAAGTAAAAAATTGTTTAACAGACACCAATAAGGAAAAAGTGATCACACCCATTGCCGATGTTGATCCAAAGTTAGATAATGTTTGCATTCAAGGTCGCTGTATTTCTATTTGGCAAGCACACAGATTGAACGCTGAACATGATCCTTATAGCTTGGAACTTGTGTTACAAGATATTAATGTAATTTTGAAACCTATTTACTATATAATTTTTAAGATTTTGTTGAAATTAGTTTCTATCTCACCATGTATCATGTTTATTAAATTGCAGAATACAAGAATTCAAGTTTTTATTAAAAAGGAATTTATGTTTAGATTTCAGCCATTATTTGAAGAAGGACAATGTTACCTTCTTTCTAATTTTGGCATTGCTGAGAATGGTGGTAAACTACCATTGCTACCCCACAGGTTCAAGATAAGTTTGTATAGATATACTACTGTTACTCGGATTGAGCCATTTGACAACAACTCCAATGGTTTTCTTTTTGAACCATTCTCTCATTTGTTGGACACTGACCAGTATGAATACCCGGAGAATGATGCTGTTGGTATGTTAATTTATTTTATTATTAATTGTTTATATATATATTATGTTATTGAATTGATTATAACATAATCTAAATTTGTCATTAGATGTTATTGGTTCCGTAGTTGGAATTGGCGATGTAATCCCTGTCATGTCTGCTTCTGGGAAGAAAGTCCGTAGAACTATAGTTTTAGAGGATGTTGAGTATGTTTTAACTTTTATATCTCATATTGCAATTAAATTTTTGTAGTTTTTAATTATTTGATTTTACAGTGGAGAATGTTTAGACTTAACTTTCTGGGATCGTTGGGCTAGAATGTGGGATCCATTTGCTAACAAGATTGAAACAATCAAACATCTGGTTGTGATTCTTCAGCTTGGAAAAGTCAAATATTGGGATGGTATACATAGTATTCATATTCAAATTGTTTTGCATATTATATATTTTTAAAAAGTTGTTATTAAATTATTAATTATTTAACAGGAGTGCCGGCTGTCCATAATGCTTTGTTTGGTTCTCGGATTTTTTCAAATCCAAAGTTGCCAGAAATTGTTGCTTTCAAAAAGAGGTGTTTAAATTGGAAAAAATTATGTTAAATGTATATTATATTTAAGTAAACATTATTTGTATTTAATTTTTTATTAATTTTTAATTTTAGGGTCCAAAACCGTGAAGGATATGATGGTAACAAGTTAATAATTGCATTAGTGGCTCATGATGTTAAAGTTGTTACTGTTGGGGAATTCTTTCATGGAGCTGTAAAAACAATGCTCGCATCAATCCGTGATTGTAAGCCGGTATGTTATTAACATTTTTGTAATTAATGTATTGTAAAAAGTATTTATATTTTTTGATGACATTTATAATTTTAAATATAGGACACACACTGTATAGTGTATGGGTCTATTTACAAAATACACAAGGAACACGGTTGGGCTTATACAGCTTGCAAGACATGTAATAAGCGCGTCGATACAGTTGACAGACAAAATCGAGATCCTGTTTATGTTTGTGATGATCACGGATATGTACAAGGCATATCTAGGTAAGTTTTTTATTTAAATACAAAGTTAAAAATAATTAAGTATATTAAATTACCAGAAATAAATTTGATATGTTTAAACACAGGTTTAAAGTAATTATAAGAGTGGTTGACGAGTCTGGATCTGCCCCTTTGTTGTTTTTCAACAACAATTTTGTTAAGCTCTCAGGCCACACGGCTTGGGAATTAATTGACGAACATGGTATTGACACAAACGACTATTGTCCTACCGAGTTAGATAACATTGTTGGGAAAAAATGTCTATTTAAGATATTTTACTCTCAATACAATGTTGTAAGAAATAACCACACATATCGTTGTGACTCATTTTCTGATGATGAAGAACTAATTAACCACTTTAAGAAAACATTCTTACATGAAGAATCAGATGATGAGGTAAGCAATTTTTCAAATAATATTTAATGCAACTTACTTTTAATAATTTTTATTAATTTAAATTAATGTAATATTTATTAATAAAAAACAGGAACAAGAAGACGATTTTGTGTCGGTAGGAAGTATGGAGGAACCAGCTCAAAATATAGACCGTGAAGTGAATGAATCTGAATTGGGAGTTAAGCGTAGTTTCACTACAGCTAACATTGGACCCGAAAATAATACAACAAATGCTGGGGAGGATACAGTTGCAAAGAAGAATAAAAAAACAGTCGACAATGATGCTGAAGGAGACAATGAAAATGAAGGAGATATAAATGCCTCAAATGAGTCTAACAAGGCTAACAGCGAGTAATTGTTTGAAACAGCAATTTCATCAATCTGAAGGATTGGTTGATTTTTTTAATTGGTTTTGAAATACTTTCATGCGTTTTTTATTTCAAATAAATAACACTACTTGTGGTGTTTTGGTTATTTACAATACATTTTGTTGTTCCTAATTTAATCCATAACACAAGATTCTTAGAGAGAGAAAGAGAAGAAAAGTAGAGAGAGAGAGAGTAGAGAGAGAAGTGGAAGGTTTACACTAAAACTATGTGTTTAATGAAATGAACCAACACCCTCTTTCACATGTGAAAGAGGGTTATATACCCCACGGCTCTAAGGCCTTTGTGGGCTTCATCTTGGGCCGGCTTGGCTTTGTTTTGGGCTTACGCCCCTAACTTATACAATATTAGCTTAAAGTCCAAGCCCGGTTTTCCCGACTAACCTATTACAATACAAGACCATTTAACGACTAAGATGACCTATTACATTCTTGTTCGACTATATAAAATATAGGGCTAACAATCTCCCCCAATGTATCGGTCATCTTAAAATGCTTAAAAAGCATAAGATGGTTGAGTGAATACATTCTTGTAGAGGAGATCTTCCTGCTTTGGTCTTGTATCTTGGTCTTGATCTTGTTTGTAACAGCTTTGTTCCTTCATGCTTTCGTGATCTTTATCATGAGCCTTTGTCATTTGACTTTGAGTGCTTGAGATCTTCATCTGTACTCCTTGTGACTAAGATGACCTATTACATTCTTACGTTCTTAGGTATCTTGATTATCGCCATCTTGTGCTCTTGTGACTTCTGAATCGACATCGGTTGCACAGCTACGCCACCTTCTTGATATGCAGCAACACATATAGACACGGATAAAATGGCTTTGAACATTTCATCCTAACTCGGTAGCGTTTTACCTTCGGTCGGTGAAGACCGTTAAACGGTATTAAAATACCGTACCTGTGATCAGGTAGATTCGATTAAGAACCTCCTTGACAGGGTTTCCCGGCGGTAGTAGCCAGTTCTCTTTACTCGACCGTCTCAAAGCAGACTGCGAACGTAAAGAGTGAATCATAAGGATAAATTATCCGTCTGATTAGAGTCGTCAATTCAGATTTCCTGGAACAAGTTTGATTCTAAAAGAATCGCACCATTGTTGCTTTCCAGTTTGTCACAAGCTTGATTCATAGAGAATCTTGCGAGTTACCTACCGCAGTGCTGTTTGATGTTGACACTGGAAGGATTTCCATTCGTCACTGTGAACACCAATGAGTGTCACTCTGAATGTTCTGGCAAGATCACCTGGATTTTGCGAAGAAACCTGGAATCAAGTTTTAATCAATTAAGAATCGAAACTTAGTTGCTTTCCAGTTCTCACAAGTTTGATTCGTGTAGAATCGCACAAGTTACCTACCATGAGCTTGTTTAATGCTGGCTCAAGCAGGATTTCCATCTTCATTGTGAATCGTATCACTCAGATGTTCTGGCAATATCACAAGGATAATGCGTAGGACTCGATTGTGTCCTAATGAGATGATAACTTGATCTCGTTTGGCTCTAGACTCAATAAGTGCATTTTGGTAATCGGAGGCTGGAGCAGACTGCCACCTTTTCAATATTAACTGACTCGGAGTGAGAAAGTCAATAGATACGTGTTGATCTCCGTGACAATGAGACAAGTTTCTTTTGAGAGAAACTCGAATGGCTGGGGAAGGGTTGTGCATCGCATCACTGGGTCCATGACACTTGTCTTCAAAAGATGTGTTAACCCGGTTTCTACCTAAGTTGCATAGAATATTCAACTCCTTCAATGCTTACCAATACGTCATCATTAGCACCTTGTTGTGATTGTTCTAGTGCTAACTTAAGTAATTGGTCCGCATTCAGCTTCATTCCACTCCATCTTTCCTAAGGACAACTATTTCTAGCTATAGAATGTCCTTGGGTAGATCCCTACGGTTCTGGTTGGATCATAGGACTTAGTTTCCTATCCTAAACCACCTTTTGACTCCATCGTTCCGTCGTGGATAGTAGGTTGTTTTGGGTATAGATCGTAACCATTAAACCATTGAAAACCATTCAAAGTGTTTGATAAAAATCAAAACTTTTAACACTTGAAAGTTTTACATTTCCGAAAAGCTCCCCCTACACACATGCATCGATATACGAAATAGTTTGGCATGTGAAGGAAAGAGTTGCACTTGAGTCTTTAAGATCACATGTTGCGATATATTACATTTTAATCACATTTTCTCCCCTATCTCTAATATAAAAATATAATATTAGAGATACCAATTGATTAAAATATGACATTTTCTGAAAAATCGACGGGAGAGAAACATGTGTGCACGCATGAATCATGGAACATTTTCAGTCGGGACGCTCCCCCTCAACAATATATGTGTGTCTTGAGACAAAATTTGACAAAATTTTAGAAAAACGACACCACAAAATATGTTGAGGTACGGAGTTGAGATGCCTTTTCCGATATAATATATTTCATTTGACAATTTCATATCATTTTCGGAATGTGTTGGATACATAAAATATGAAAATTTTAGAGATGTACCCAACAACATTAAAAGGCTTGATTTTAAAACGCTCCCCCTCAAAAATTGATCAAAATAACATATGACAATTTTGAGATATAAAAACCACTTATGAGGAAGGGAGTGTTGAACACACAATTTTGAAGGATTTAGAAAAACCTTTTGAGAAATTCTTGAAAAATTGTGTTCAACGGTTTTAAAATAATCAGGATAGAAGACTTCTCTTCTATTGCTTAGGGAAAGCGCACTGAAACGTACACTCCCCTTTCGGGTCCGTTTTTCATGAGCTCAAAACTTTGATTGTTTTGTTACTAGCTCATGACCGAGAAAAATAAATTTCCCGTTGTGAAGGATAAGTTATCATCCGTGATAAACTTTCCTTAAGTTGAAGTTCGAGTTCTAAGCTGACATTTACTTAGAAATCGTTTTTCATGAACTTAAAAACTTTGAACGTTTTTATGAGAAGCTCATGACCGAGAAATATGAATTTCTCATTGAGAAGGATAAGTTATCGTCCGAGATAAACTTTCCTTAGTTGAGGTCCGAGTTCTAAGCTGTGATGCGCCTAGAAGTCATATACACGAGCTTAAAACTTTCGAATAGTTTTACTGTAAGCTCGTGTCCGAGAAAATCGAATTTCTCGTTTTGAGGATAAGTCATACTCGGGATGAACTTTCCTATCTTGTGAGCCCGGGTTACAATCTGTAATTTGACTATAAGCCATATACACGAGCATAAAACTTTTGAATAGTTTTATTAGAAGCTCGTGACCGAGAAATATGAGTTTCTCGTTTTGAGGGTAACTTATTGTTGAAGAGATAAAGTTCCCTTTCTTTGACGTTCGAGTTACAGCCTGATATGTGACTATAAGTCATCTTGAATCTTACTTGTGAAACCCGTGAGACACGTATTTCTCTGATATCTGCTTCTTCAACAACCAAACTCTGAGAGTGTCTTTTGTTGAACGGTATGAATATGGAAAACCTTTGTGTTCTTGTTGAACCTTCACTTTATTACCTTCACTTTCATCGGTAGTTTGTATGCTTTCATGTGGGTTAGCGATATCTTGATGAGAACCATGTGGGGGTTCACCTGGAACCTTTGTCGAGCTAGAGAGAAATATCTTTCCAGTAGGAACCCACCTAAGACCTATTGTTTTGAAGGTTCTAGCCGTTGGTATCCACCTAAGACAGGATCTAGGAGTCATAGGTTTCTCATGCACAGCGGAAGACTTAGTTGGAGAAAACCTATTTCCTTTAGGGTTCCATCTTTGAGGTGCTCTAGCTTTTTGGTTCACCTTGTTCAGGACTTTAGTGATACAATCATCATGAATTGCATTAAACACGCATTTTTACATTTCGTGCAAACAAAGTGCTTAGCATCTGAGAAGTCTCTAGAGTTCCTAAGGTTGGCAGAATTGTGCACATCATAGAAGGGTCTAGAATTCCTAGATGTGTGAACAACGCTCCTAGGTTGTGGTTTGGTCCTATCTCTTGCTTGTGTCTTGTTTTTAGCATCCTCTAGATAGCTTTTATGACCCGTGTCATTTGAACTATGCCTAGGCATGTTCTTGGAGCTAGATCTAGAGTTGCTAGAAGCATTCATGTGATCGGGTTTTGCAAAAGCAGTTTGTCTTAAGGTCGGTCTAGATTGTGGAGTGACAGGTTTTGGCAAATTGCTATGTGTATCAGCTTGGGAGGCAAACTTCGGGTTCGATGTCTTAGGTCGTTCAGACTTAAACGCATTCGGTTGTCTAGCAACTGAGCATGGTCTGATTGATTGAGAGAGAGGTTTCCCCAAGACAGACTGTTTGAAAAAGTTAGTATCCACACTATTTCCTTTTAACTTCCTTAATTCATTCTTTACTGCAGTTAGTGCAAAAACCTTTTCCTGAATCTGAGCTTTTAATTGCTCATTCTGTAGAAGTAATTGAGCGACACGTTGTTCTAACTTAATGTTCATATTATCAAATATGTCGTTATCGGCATTCGCGTCATTACTTTCTACAGTTTCGATAGGTTGCACAGACATTTCACTTAATGAAGCAGGCGGTGGACTTGGATTTTGAGAAGCCAACTTTGATTCTAACAAATTTATTTGTTTCACAAAATGTTCTTTTTCCGCGTTGAAATCTTGAATCTTACGATCCAATTTTTGTTCAAGAACAACATTTTCCTTTTCAAGTTTTTCAAAATAAGCTTCAAATTTGTCATTTTTCTTTGAAAATTCGAGTTTGGCATCCTCAAAATCTTTTGTCGTTTGAGCTAAGATAGTTTCGAGCTCGTGAGTCTTAGAATCAGTATTTAACGGTACCTCAGCCATTGGCTCATTGTCACATGTCGGGCTGATAGTTGTAACAACGACTTCTGAATATTTCCCTGAGCTTGTGCTGGTATGATGAGTTTCTGATTCTGACCTGCTGCTTTCTTTATCAACCGAAGAAGCATCCAATGCTTGATCTTTATCGACAGTGCTCTCTTTCGTCTGCATCAGTCTTTGATTCACCCTTCTTTCCAATTGCCTTTGATGACGTGTTCTTTCAGCAACTGACTTCTTTATATTGCTCATGTGTTGAAGAAGTGTCTCTTTGAATGCTTGAAGATCTACGAGAGTATATTTGGTAAAGTATGTGCTTGTGAACTCTCGATCGTTTTTGGATAAGCCAGTTGAGTTAATGAATTGCTGGAACTGAAGGTTGAGAGATAAAAGGATGTCCATTGATAGAGTCTCGTGAAGATCATCTTTGTTAAGTTCAAGTTGAAGATGGTCCATATTAAATAGCATCGTTTTGATGAATGTCTCAACATCTTGACCAAATAGTAGAACGAATACCCGTTTGAATCCAATTTCAATACGAGTGCCTGTTAGGTCTTCTCTTGAAAGAATCTGAAGTTGTGACTGAAGCAACTTAAAGTGTTCCATGCATCTTTCTTTTGCTTTCGACAACTTGTATTTGATTGCATGAACGGTTTTGGTTGTAGAATCCTTGTTAGTAGGTTTACTGATTGGAGTCTCAATGTTTGTCTGAACCTTTGGATTCTGCATCTTCTCTTTATTCATCTCGAAGAAGATATGATGTGTATGGATTACGGATCTTAGTGGATGTGTTGTGATTTGATTGTGGTTGAAATTCCGAAAATTCCAATTTTTTTTTTCTCAGTCCGACAATAAATTCCTCAGTCTGACAAAACGGTAAGCCGAAAAATTTTGTATCGCCAAATTTTGAATTTTGAGTTAGAAATAGCCAAAAACTAGTAGGGAAAAAATTTGATTTTACCTGACCTAAAAATTTTAACTCTTTTTTTTTTTTTTTTTTTTTTTTTTAATCTTCGTGTAAACTACGTTCCGAAACTAGTCTAGATAGTGGCTAAGTCTAAAAATTACTCAAACAAAATACCCATCGGAATGTCCATCGGAATACTTATCGGAATGCTCAGATCGGAATGTTCTGTCGGAATGTTCTATCGCAATGCACTGTCGCAATGCCCAGATCGGAATGTTCTGTCGGAATGTGGCTGTCGGAATGTTCAGATCGCAATATGCTGTCGCAATGTTAGATCGGAATGTGGCTGAGACAAATTGGACAGAGTAACGACTTAACAAAACCAACCCGTCGGAATCCCAGATCGCAATGCACGATCGGAATATCCAGATCGGAATAATGTATCGTAATACAGTGATCGCAAAGTGGAATCCTAAGATTATTGCGATCAAATCCCACACAATTGTACTTTCCGATGGTGACACTTGCTTGAATTTCGGAATTAAGAAAAACAAGAAATTTCGCAACTTTTGATCCAAAAAATTTGTGTTTTAGCCAAAACCAAGATACCCAAATCACTAATACTAGTATGTAGATGATTTGTATCAAGAAAAGACTATAAAAAACACAAAAAAGAAGTTTTGGACTTGAGATGAAGATCAAAAAGGCCACGAAAATTCAAGGACACCACACACGAATCTTCAATCACCTATCCACTATAGGCTCTTGATACCAAATGTTGTTCCTAATTTAATCCATAACACAAGAATCTTAGAGAGAGAAAGAGAAGAAAAGTAGAGAGAGAGAGAGTAGAGAGAGAAGTGGAAGGTTTACACTAAAACTATGTGTTTAATGAAATGAACCAACACCCTCTTTCACATGTGAAAGAGGGTTATATACCCCACGACTCTAAGGCCTTTGTGGGCTTCATCTTGGGTCGGGCTTGGCTTTGTTTTGGGCTTACGCCCCTAACTTATATAATATTAGCTTAAAGTCCAAGCCCGGTTTTCCCGACTAACCTATTACAATACAAGACCATTTAACGACTAAGATGACCTATTACATTCTTGTTCGACTATATAAAATATAGGGCTAACACATTTTGTTGGTTTTTTTGTTTTGAATAATATACAATGGTTATAGTTATTTACTTCACAATATTTGTGTTTGTTTTTTATATGCATTTATGTTTTTCAGATTTAAAGTTATTACATTTTTAAATATATTATATTCTGATAAAAGGATTTTAGTATAGTGGAAAGAAAAACATGGGGAAAAAATCACCTGATAAACCATCCACAATCATTGTTAGATTGTAAATAATTTGTTCCAGAAGCTGCATTTTGCACCAAACATTGAGTTGAAGTATTATATATTTGATCCATTAACCTGTAAATATAGAGAGTCTTATAAGAAGCATGAACACTAAAAATAACCAGAATAATGTTTAGTAGATAGACAACATCATTATTATTTTTCTGTGACTTAAGGTTCTTTTGTGACTTTTATACTTCTTGCAGCCGAGGGAATATGAACTGCAATATCTTATTTCTTTTGTTATTCTTACACTATTGTTTACCACGTTTATTTCTGGTCATGTTTATGGTCTTGTATGAACTGCAGGGACCAAAGCACTGTAGGAAATAAGAGTGTTCATGTATTTGACACACGAACAAGTAGTGAACCTATGGCTGACAAGAATCCACAGGTTGCAAAAACTGAGATTGCAAAACCTGATTTAGAAACTTTATAAACAGCAGAAGTCTTATAAAAGATTTGGTTTTTATTTTTTTCTATGAGGTCAAATAGTTAAGTTTGTAATATTTACCTAAGATCAAGACAGGCATCCTTGCCCATTTTATATAAATCAATTAGCTTTAAAATGCAATGATACAACTTTTCTTGCAGATAATGCACATTAGCCTGTTTGAAATATGTAAGAATAGGCTGGTCCAACCCATTCAATCTCATACCAAAACTTTACCAGAGTCATTATGATTATTAATAAACCTACACATTGAACTCTACACTAACTGTACTTTTTGTTCTTTGCTAACGTAAGGCTGGAAATAAAAAAATGTATGCCACTGTTGCTTCATCGTTTTAAGATGTATTATAAAGCACCATTGCCACCTTATACCGTGTTATCTTCACATGATATTCACGATGCTTTAATCAATGTCAGGTCAACGGTGTCTCAATTCATTGTGTATACGCATGCTCTAAAACTGGTCTTACGCTTTTTCAGACTATTAGGAGTCTTAACATGATGAAAATATGATATATTTGGATTGAAACTGTTAGAAATACGTTTTTACGTATATTAGAAGTATCGGTCACTCCACAATATTATTAATGTTGTAATAGCTCGTAGTTAACAAATAGTTAATAGTTGCTTATTAAGTTAAGTAAGAACCGGTCCATGGTCTTGTCATGGATCGGCCCAAGCCCATGTAGCTTGGAAGTATAAATACCCCTTTCCACCATGGAAAGGGGTTGGTTGTTGAATGTTTCTCACTTTCATTTATTGAAATAACACATAGTTTTCTCTCTTTCTCTCTCTAACTTTCTCTCTCTAGAAATCATCAACCCCTTCATAGATTCATAGGTTATCAATATTCTACATTTGGTATCAAGAGCTATGGGGTGATTTAAGGTAGTGATTTGTGTGGTTTTTTAGTTTTTGATTGTATTAGTGTTCTTTAAGAAAATCCATCTTGATTCTTGGTGTTTTTGGTGTTTTTTTGATTGGGATTAGTGGATAAGTATTAGTTTTTACTTATTATTGTTGAAATCACAAAACTTTTTGGGTCATTTGGTAAAAATCTGGGTTTAATCTTTCTTTTTGTGGTCGACTGTTCATCCGTAACAACTTCTGATTACCCAGCAAAAGTTCCGAACCAACAAGTTCCGGATCAACCAAAAGTTTCGAACCAAGAAGTTCCGAACGAAAAAGTTCCGGATCAAGAAAGTTCCGGATCAAGAAAGTTCCGGATCAAGAAAGTTCCGGATCAAGAAAGTTCCGAACCAAGGAAAGTTCCGAACCAAGGAGTTCCGAACCAAGGAGTTCCGAACGAAGGAAAGTTCCGAACCAAGGAAAGTTCCGAACCAAGGAGTTCCGAACCAAGGAGTTCCGAACCAAGGAAAGTTCCGAACCAAGGAGTTCCGAACCAAGGAGTTCCGAACCAAGGAGTTCCGAACCAAGGAGTTCCGAACCAAGGAGTTCCGAACCAAGGAGTTCCGAACCAAGGAAAGTTCCGAACCAAGAAGTTCCGAACCAAGAAGTTCCGGATCAAGCCAAAAGTTCCGAATCAAGGTAATTCCAAGCTAATCTTCCGAATCAAACTTCCGAATCAACAAAAGTTCCGAATCAAGGGTTATTTTGCTTGTTTTTTCGACGATTTTTTTAGAGGATTTAATCTTGGTTTCTTACAACAAAAACTCAACACAATTCACAAGCTTTACTTCACTGCTCGATCAACCGATAATCTTTGTCTCTTTGAAGTTAACAAAATGAATCCGAATTCAGTAATGCCTCAGATGACATCACTTACGGATATTTCCGTCATTACGGGAACGGATAATCGCCCGTCAATGCTCATCAAAGAAGTTTTTGAAGCATGGCAAGGCCGGATGATGTCTTACCTTAAGGGAAAACCGGTTTATGGGAGGCTTATGGTTAAGTCAATTTTAAATGGTCCACTCGACTATGGTACCATCGTGGCTAACAATGTGTCTCGACCAAGAGAATTTGAAGAACTTACACCAGCTCAACAACTTGTTGCCGATGCAGACGAAAAAGCTCTTCAAACAATTCTCCAAGCTCTTCCTTATGACATCTATAGGATGGTAAGTCAGTATACGGTGGCAAAGGATTTATGGGAACGTTTAAAGGTGTTGCTACAAGGTACGTCTCTCACCAAACAGGAAAGGGAATGTCAGTTGTATGACCTGTTTGATAGATTCACGTACAACCCAGGGGAAACGCTTCACGATTATTCCTTCAGATTCACCACACTCATGAATGATCTGAATGTATACAATCTTGTGATTGCTCCATTCCAGGTTAACACCAAATTCTTGAATACTTTACCTCAAGCTGAATGGGGTGAGTATATTACCGATGTTAAGTTAACCAGGGATTTGCATAAGTGCAATTTGGATCAACTATATGCTTTTCTTCAGCAGCATGAGAAACATGTGATCATGCACCGTTCTCCACGAGGTATGTACCCTGATTCATTAGCTTTGATGGCGAATCAACCAAGCTTGTCTCACAACAACACTCCTTATATTTTGGGACATCAAGCCTATCATCCATCACCTTACATGACACCAACCTTTCCCCAATACTCGATTTTACCACAACCACCCACCTCACATCAGCAACAATATCGGTTTAGTGCACCTTCATCACAATATGCTACACAACCTCACCCAGCAAGTATTGCACCTTATGCTCAATCTTCATATTCTTCTTATCAAGAGAATGCAGCATATCCAACAAGCTACCCTGATCAAATGAGTATTCCTTCTAGTGATTATGCAGTTCATCAAGACCTAGCAATGCACTGTGATGATGAGGAAGTCCCCGTTCCTGTATTCAAACAAGGTGCTGACCCAGTTGAAGTGTTAACCACTATGTCTGCTTATCTCACAAGGACTTTAAGCAAATGAGGATTTAGGGGATCAGCTCCTACCAACAATCAGTTGAGGAATTCACCCAATTCTCGCCAACAAGCTACTATTGAGAATGGCAGGGTAATGGTTCAGCCTATTCAACCATATCAGGGGAGACCTACCACATCAACTACCAATGCTCGCACGGTCAATCAGGCTCCAATGGTCAATCCTGCTCCACGGGCTAATTCCACAGGAAAGTTGAGAATGATTACATGCTACAACTGCAAGGAAGAGGGTCACATGTCCAGGGATTGTAAGAAACCCAAGAGGAGAAGGGATGGACAATGGTTTGCAGAAAAGATCTATCTGGTAAATGCTCAGGCACAAGGAAGGGAACTTGATGAAGAGGAGCTTGCATTTCTTGCTGATCCAGGGATTGCTGAACAAGACGTTGTCACTACACAGAATGCAGCTTACCAAGCCGATGATCTTGATGCGTATGACTCAGACTGTGATGACTTTCAATCTGCAAAGGCTACTCTCATGGCAACTATCTCCAGCTTAGGGCCAGAAAAGAGATCTGAGGTACTTATTAATACCACCGATAATACCACTGATGCTAGTATTCAACCACATCAAGTTGTGCAAGAGAGTGCTGATTCGAATGAATCTTCGGTGGTGAGTCTTTCAAATGAGGAGACAAACAATGATAGCAATATCAATGTGAGTCCCCAGACTTTGAGTGAATCACAACCGGGACCCATTTCGCATACGCCTACTCCTGCTCAACAAGATTTGGTCATGGTCCCTGCTACATTACTTAGCCAAATGAATGCTGCACTCTTAGAAACCTTAGCTAAGAATAAGAATTTGTCTGATGAGCTTACCTTAAGCAACGAGAAAGTTCAAACCTTGGAATTAGTGCCTTCGTCTAGTGTTCTAACTAATCCCGAATATGATCATTTTAGAAACAAACAAATGGGTCACTTGCAAGAAATCGAAACCTTAAGAGCAAATCTTTCTAAAGAACTTAGCGAAAAGGAGTTAGTGGTCACTAATTTTCAAAAACTTCAAACAGATTTTGAGTCACTCGAATCTAAGAAGAATGAAATGGAGATTAATGCTGCTAATAAGATTAGAAGTCTAGATTACTTGCTTTTAAGACAATACTCTGCTTCTCAACTAGTGCACTTATTTGATGCTTCATTTAGAGAATTTAACTTATCACGTCAAAAAGGCCTTCCCCCTAATCCAAGGTATGCAAAACAAGCTTTAAGACATAGTCCTAGACTTTATAATGCAACTCAATTAGGATTGGCCTTAGACCCGATTGTTTTTCCTGATGATCGAACAAGTAAGGATCTAGTTGATGAGGATCGGTCATACAATTCTGCAAAATATCCCGAGTGTGATTATTTTAAATTGAATAAGGAGCTTGCTAAAACGGATTTTAGAATTCGCTTCCATATGGACAAAGATCTCATTACAGCACCAACCTACATGTTGGATGAAGAAAGCCCTAGTACATTTCCTACACTTGTCAACATGGAAGGTCCTAAGGAAATTCCAAAGGATCTTCCACCTGTTAGCAATGTATGGTTAAACTTGCAAGAGATTAATCAATACTTTACTAATTTTGACAAGGTCATTTTGGATTGTACGACTTCAAATGGCCTAAACGCCGGAGAATGGGCTTTCGAACACATGAACGAGGTGTTTAAAACTGAGATCAATCCATTTGTCGAAAGTCTAAAAGGAAGTTTTGCATCTCTTAAGGAAAATCTTGTGTTTGAAATTGGTGAAGTTCAAAAAGTGTTTTATGAAATGGACACCGCTTACGAACTACAACTAGTTGAAAAAGAAAAGATTTTAACCGAATATGACCGATTCTTGTCTGCAGTAATCTCGTGTGATGTGCTTACTACTGTAAATGTTAATTATTCGAATGAGCTTACATCCGCTATGATTAATTGTGATGCTGTGAATATTTGTGATGATAGTTGTGATGATGTTTGTGATCTCTCTGTAAATGTTGATGATACTGTAAATGAGGTAGATAATCATTCTTGTCACGAATCTAACGCTGAGTTTTTAAAGCTACAAGATTCTTACAATTTACTTTCAAAACGCTTTAATCAACTAGAACAACATTGTATATCTTTAATTAAAACAACAAACTCAAAATGAGAATCTTTTGATATCAAATGGTTGTGAAAATGGTGTTGAGACGAGTGATAAGATGATTGCAATTGTTAAGGAATTAGAGGAAGAGATTATGAGATTGAAGAGAGATGTGTCATCAAATGAAACACTCAAATTGGAACTAGAGGTTGCAGAGTCTAAAAACCAGGTCTTAGAAATTAGACTTTCGTCTGTTCTAGGGGAGATGGATCGGACAAGACAGGGACTATCCACTCTTTATGGTTCACTAGAAGAACGCTTCGCTTTTAATGCGGCACAACAACAATCTTATGTTGAACAACTGAACCAAAAGTGCGAGGAAATCTCTGATTTGAACATCCTGCTCATTGACAAAAATATGGTTTTGGCTGAGTTAAAGGAGACACTTCTTCTCACCCGACAAGAAGTTGTTGATAACTCAGCTACCGACTCTGCACCGTCCACTAGTGCTCCAACAACCAAGTCAGTAGTGCTTTATAAGAACCCGCTTCATAAGAGAAACCCGGTTACCTACGATGATTATATGAGGAATGCCATTAAGCATGTCGATCTTCTTAGGGATATTTTAGACGATCTTTATGCCTTAGATCCCTCAAGTAGCGACTATTATTCGGCTCATGAATATATTAAGCGAGTTCAATATTGCTTAGCATATTTGCAATACATAGGTACACCAGGTTCTGCACTACTTACTAATAGGCCCATTGCTGTAACTCCATTTAATAAGACTCCAGGAGCAAAACCGTCATTGGCATAATCAAGTAAGGCACCTTTAAAATCTGTTGCTAATGTTCCCACTTTGCCTTCTACAGGATTAAAAGAGACTACTAAGGCTAAAGGATCGCCACTCAAGAAAGATAAGATCAAGCCCTCCACTAGTAGTGCCAAAAAGAAGAAAGTAGAAGTTCACAGTAGGAATGCTAGTTCAGTTTTAAATAAAAAGAATCATGTTAAGACTAAAAGCTCTGCGCCTGTGCAGAAGCCAAAACCATTCGTGAATTCTAATTTAAATTGTTGGAATTGTAATGAATGTATGTTTTCCCAACGTCATGATTTGTGTCTTATTGATCATGTGAATGAAATGAATGCTATTAAGAATGGTCTTGAATGGAAGCCAACGGGTAGAACTCGTGCCCAAGTTGGCTGGCAATGGCGTCCCACTGGTAGGACCTTTACATTAGATGGAAAAATGTGCCCTTTAACTAGGAATGCATCCATTGAGGTTAGGTCTGAGCGTCCTTTAGTTAGGAACACTCGCACTCAAGTATGGAAACAGCGCCCTTTAATTAGGTCAGCCCCCACTATAGTGCCTATCAGTGAAGAAATACTTCAGGATTTAAGCCAACTAGAATCTACACCAACAATTAGGAAGAAAAAGGCTAGGAAATCTAAGAAACCTAGAGTTAGCAAATCTAAGATTATTAAATCTGTACCTGCTAATAACAAGGAACACTCAGATTCCGATACCTCTACATTGTCTTCGTGTGGTGATATTTTCAGGTGGTCCAAATCATCCTGTGGTATTTGGACTCCGGTTGTTAAAAACATATGACCGGAAATCGCTCGATGCTCCGAAATTTCGTCAGCAAGTTTCTTGGTACGGTTAAATTCGGGAATGATCATATAGCAAAGATAATGGGGTATGGTGAATATCAGATTGGAAACGTGACGATTTCAAGGGTATACTATGTAGAAGGTCTTGGTCATAATTTATTCTCAGTAGGACAGTTTTGTGATTCCAACCTTGAGGTTGCTTTTCGACAACACACTTGTTTCATCCGCAACTTGGAAGGAAAAGATTTGTTGAAGGGATCTCGTGGTGCAAATCTCTATACCTTGTCCTTACAAGACATGATGGCCGCCTTTCCAGTATGTCTTCTCTCTAAAGCATCTAAAACCAAGTCATGGTTATGGCATCGCAGATTATCTCATCTTAACTTTGATGCTATTAATCATCTGGCTAAAAACGATTTAGTTCGTGGTCTTCCAAAGCTTAAATTTCACAAGGATCATTTATGTTCCACGTGTTCAAGGGGGAAAAGTACCAAGAAATCTTACAAGCCCAAAGCTGAAGACACCAATCAAGAAAAACTTCATCTTTTGCATATGGATCTTTGTGGGCCAATGAGAACAGAAAGTGTGAGCGGTAAGAAATTCATTCTGGTAATTGTGGATGATTTCTCCAGGTTTACATGGGTTAGATTTCAACGTACAAAGGATGAAGCACCGAAGGCTATCATCACTTTTCTGAAATTCATTCAGGTACGTTTGAATACTACTGTCCGCCGTATTCGTACAGACAATGGTACAGAGTTCGTCAACCAGACTCTTCGTACTTATTATGAAGGAGTTGGTATCTCACATGAAACATCCGCTACACGCACTCCACAACAAAACGGTGTCGTTGAAAGACGGAATCGTACACTTATGGAAGCTGCTAGGACTATGCTTATTTACGCGAACGCTCCATTGTTCTTGTGGGCAGAGGCTATATCTACTGCATGTTTCACCCAAAACCGTTCTATCATTCGGAAACGCCATGGAAAAACACCTTATGAGCTTCTACATGACCGTAAACCCGATGTTTCATTTTTTCATGTGTTTGGTGCTCTTTGTTATCCAAACATCAATAGTGAGAACTTGGGTAAGCTTCAACCGAAAGCCGATATAGGTATTTTCATTGGTTACTCACCGTCCAAGAAAGCATACCGAATCTATAACTGTCGTCTTGGCAAGATTGTAGAAACTATGGACGCAGATTTCGATGAGCTGACAGCGATGGCTTCTGAGTAACACAGCTTTGAACCCGCGCTTCATGAGATGGGAACCGGTGCTATTAGTTCCGGATTAGTTCCCAATAATCCTACTTCTACATCATTTTTACCACCCACAAGGCCCGAGTGGGATAAACTGTTTCAACCGTTGTTTGATGAATTCTTCGATCCCCCGACTGATGAAGTTCCAGCACCTGCAGTAATCGCTCCAATCCCTGAAGTGGTTGCTCAAGCTAATGAACCTTTATCTAATGCATCTACAATTCACATTGAACCGGATGCACCTTCACCAAGTGATTCTCAAACTACACCTGAATCGTCACCCCTACTTGTGCCTAATGATGTGGAAGAGGATTCTATTGATCACGATTTGGAATATGCTCACCTGCAAGAGCTTCCTTTCTTTGGTGTAGCGATACCTGAAAACCCTTCAGCCGCGTCTACCTCAGAAGAAGCTCCTTCTATTGTTCACTCCAGACCACCTAGGATTGAAAACCATAGCACTAAATGGACAAAAGATCACCCAATCAGGAATGTCATTGGAGATCTAGATCGACTAGTCTCTACACGCCATCAATTACAAGAGAGTGCACTCTATTGCTACTTTGATGCATTTCTCTCTGAAGTTGAACCTAAAAATTGGCAGCAGGCTATGACTCAATCATCTTGGATTGAAGCTATGCAGGAGGAACTAAATGAATTCCAACGACTTGAAGTATGGGAATTAGTTCCTCTCCCTGACAAAGTTAACATCCTTACTTTGTTATGTGTTTATAAGGTTAAACTTGATGAGATGGGTGCAGTATTGAAGAATAAGGCTAGATTGGTCGCTAGAGGAGATAAACAAGCCTTGGGTATAGACTTTGAAGAATCTTTTGCCCCTGTGGCAAGATTGGAGGCGATTAGACTATTCCTTGCGTATGCTGCTCATATGAACATGATCGTCTATCAAAATTATGTGAAGACGGCATTTTTGAACGGTGAACTAAGGGAAGAAGTCTATGTTAGTCAGCCGGATGGGTTCGTCAGTACAGAGTTTCCTAATCATGTGTACAAGCTTAAGAAGGCTCTCTATGGGTTGAAACAAGCTCCACGCGCGTGGTATGATCTCCTGTCAACATATCTCATTTCGGAAGGCTTCTCCAAAGGCAAGGTGGACCCCACTCTATTCACTCTCAAGGAAGGCAACGACATGATTCTGGTACAAATTTATGTTGATGATATAATATTTGCTGCCACTAACATTGAATTGTCAAATCGATTTGAGAAGATAATGTCCACACGCTTTCAGATGTCGATGATGGGAAAAATTTCATTTTTCTTAGGATTACAGATTTCTCAAAATCCCAGAGGCATCTTTATTAGTCAATCCAAATATGCTCTGGAATCTCTTAAGAAATATAACTTTCAAAATTGTGACCCCGTGGACACTCCAATGGTGGAGAAATCCAAGTTAGATGAAGATAGGAATGGGACTATTGTCGATCCAAAACTTTACCGTGGGATGATCGGCACCCTTCTATATCTGACTGCTAGCAGGCCTGATTTGCAATTTGCTGTATGCATGTGTGCCCGGTATCAGGCTCGGCCTACCGAAAAGCACCTACATGTTGTGAAAAGGATCTTTCGGTATCTAAAAGGAACACTTCATCGTGGTCTATGGTATCTGAAAGATTCCTCTATTGCTTTAATATCATACGCAGATGCCGATCATGCTGGATGTCAAGACACGAGGCGTAGCACTTCTGGATCTGTGCAACTCCTTAGAGATAGATTGATCAGTTGGTCTTCAAAAAGGCAGAAAAGCGCTGCAATATCTAGCACGGAGGCTGAATACATCGCCATGTCCGGTTGTTGTACTCAAGTCCTTTGTATGAGATCACAATTAACTGACTACGGTTTGGGATTTAACAAAATCCCGATGTATTGTGACAACAAGAGCGCCATTGCCCTTTGCTGCAACTATGTTCAACACTCCCGGGCCAAGCACATAGACATTCGCTACCATTTCATTAAAGAGCAGGTGGAGAATGGAGTGATCGAGCTGTATTTTGTCACTACTGAGTACCAGCTGGCGGATATGTTCACCAAAGCATTAGATCGAGGACGAATTGAGTTTTTGATCGACAAGCTTGGCATGAAATCATTCACTCCAGCGACTCTCAAAGAGTTGGCAGAAGAATCAGCTGAATAGTCGTGGTAAACTATTCAGAGTATCCTTTGTTCGTGATCATGTATATTATCGTAAATATATAAACCACAAAAGAAAAATACAAAAATATAAAACCAACAAAAATCATAAAAAATATAAAACCTAGAAAAACCATAAAAATTATAAAATCAAGAAAAACCAAAAATATTTTTCGTTTTTAAATCGGGCATGTCTTTTAGTACGGTAATATTTACGGCCTTAGAAATGTCGATCAATATTGACACGGTGCCATAAATAGAGTCCGTATAAAAGTTGTACATTTTTAAAACATGCCCATTATGGCTTGTAGTTATTTCTGACTGCAACCCGGTTTTCATATTAAAGTCACGTATTTCCTTGGAAAACGTTGGCTCAGAACGGGAATTAATTTTCTCGGGCGTGATTTACAAGCCAAATCATGCAAAGGGATCAAGTTTACTTTATAACTTGGTCTAACATGAATTTGTGTACGTCTCAGTGCATTAATTTGTTAAAATAAGAGAAATCTTATTGACACCACGAATCAAACTTTTTCAAGATACAAATTGGAAATGCTTTCATCAATATTTGACTCTTTAAACAATGACTACAGCTCTTTAAATAGAAAACGGGTCATCGTTTAAGGGGGAGAAAATATTAAATCATCTTCGTCATTAAATCGATCTTTTCAAAAGTGATTGTGGAAAATTAATGGCTAAATGGTAAATGAATGGTATTGCTTTAGAAAACGACTTGTGCTTGTTCAAGGTGATTGGACTTGCTTTAGAACTTGGAGATATGCTAACTAGATGCGATACTTAAGTTGTGTGAGATTGTCGAGTTTAGTTTAACTAAGCAAAATTAAGTGGACTAAGTTTATCAATGGAAAGGAAAAATGAAATGAGAAGTTATAAACAAAAAGGAAAAGAATAGATAAATATAGGGACTTAAGGTGATACTTGTTGAAACTTGTCAAAAACTTGACCTAATCAAACAAAACCCCCCGCCCCCTTTCTATTCTTATTTCACTGTTTATTCTCACTATTGCCGCCATTGTTAAAACTCACACACAAACTCAAAAACAACTCGTTTATCCATCCAATCCTGTTCATTCGATTAATAAGGTAATTAACATCTATATTTAACTTATAATTTCGTCCAATTCATCATCTATATCCCTTTAATTGATTCGGATAATAAACATTATCAGATTTAGGGTTTATTCCTTAATTAGGGTTAATTATTTAGGGGTTGTTGATGGGTTTTGCTCGGAATCTCATTAGATGATGTTTAAATTGCCTTAGATTGCCTTAGAAACTCACAAACGCGCTTAGAATTAACCTCATAGGCTGTGTTTTGATGTTCCGGATGAACATGGATAATAACTTCCGAATGAAGGACATGTTGAACAAAACTTCCGAATGAAGGAATTTTTCTGAAAAACTTCTGAATGAGGAAGTTCCGAATGAAGGACTTCCGAATGAAGGAAGTTCCGAATGAAGGACTTCCGAATGAAGGAAGTTCCGAATGAAGAACTTCCGAATGAAGGAAGTTCCGAATGAAGGACTTCCGAATGAAGGAAGTTCCAAATGAAGAACTTCCGAATGAAGGAAGTTCCGAATGAAGAACTTCCGAGTGAAGGAAGTTCCGAATGAAGAACTTCCGGATGAAGGAAGTTCCGAATGAAGAACTTCCGGATGAAGGAATGTTCCGAATGAAGAAGTTCCGAATGAAGGAAGTTCCGAATGAAGAACTTCCGAATGAAGGAAGTTCCGAATGAAGGAAGTTCTGAATGAAGGAAGTTCCGAATGAAGAAGTTCCGAATGAAGAACTTCCGAATGAAGAAGTTCCGAATGAAGAACTTCCGGATGAAGGAAGTTCCGAATGAAGGGATGTTCCGAATGAAGAAGTTCCGAATGAAGAACTTCCGGATGAAGAACTTCCGAATGAAGAAGTTCCGAATGAAGGAAGTTCCGAATGAAGAAGTTCCGAATGAAGGGATGTTCCGAATGAAGAAGTTCCGAATGAAGGAAAGTTCCGGATGAAGGGATGTTCCGAATGAAGAAGTTCCGAATGAAGGAAAGTTCCGGATGAAGAGTTGTTTGATTATTATTGTTTGCATGTTATATGTACTTGTTGTATTATGTTATGAAATGTGTTATGCTTAGAAGTAAGAATGATATATATCTATATGTTTTTGTGCATCAACCTTTCATGTCTTATCTTAAGCAGATACAATGACTAATCCAACAGTACAAGCAATCCAAGACTCTAGAGAAGCCGCTATTGCTAAAGCACGAACCCTTAAGTTCATACCCAACAACTACCGGCTGAAGCAAGTCTCAAAATCCACTCACCATGGATTTAAAGTAGCCATCGCGATCCTTGATCAATCCCATTTTAAGAATGCTTTAAGAAGTAGTGCCTCGGTGCCTTATGATTATATGTATGAGTTTTGGGCTACCAAGGAAATCACTTCAAACAAGATCACCTTCACCATCGACAACAAGCAGCAGACGCTCACAGTTTCAGACTTCCGTAAGATTTTTGGTATACGGGATACACCTAAAGGCATGTCATTTTTGAAGGATCCTACTAAAGATGAACTCATGGAGTTATTTGACGCTATTGGATGTCCTGAAATACGAGTTGCGTCTGAGTTTACCACTGCTAAAGTAGGACAACCTTGGAGAGCATTGTTAGGTATTCTCAGTAGATGTCTTACACCAAAAACAAGTGGCCATGATGCTTTGCGCAATCCTATAATAAACCTCTTCTATGGCATGTACAAAGCTGCAAATGCAGATTATGCATTGTTGATATGGGAAGAATTCACCTTTCAACTCTTCCAGAACAAGAAGCTGAAGACAAATTTCTTTCCTTATCCTCGGTTTATCAAGCTTATCATTAATTATTTTATGAAGAATGATGTTACTATTGATAGGCGTGCAGCAAGTCGGCATCACACTGAAGAAGCTGATGATACTGTGGATCTAAGGCATGAAGGACATTCTGGTGGTGTGATTCCTGGTCCTATTCCTGATTACCTTCTGACGGAAAGAATTAAGGGTTCTGCTGATTACAAGCTACTGCAGCTAGAAATCAAGAAGTTAAAAGCAAACCTTTAGACTGGAGAAGACTCATCTACTACAGTGAAGAGTAAAGGTAAACGCAAACAACCAGCTGCGTTACCTGAACCCGAAACCAAGAAGAAGAAGACTGAGGTTAAGAAGGGAAAGGGTAAGGCTGATGAGATGGTTTTACGTGATGAAGAAGATGTTGTTGATCCTGCTCTTGACAAGACAGAGAGAAAAATGATGAAGATAGCAATTCAAAGGAGTAGGAAAGATACTGGCGGTAGTGGTTCAGGTGCAAGGGTAAATGTTGAAGAAGAGTACGTGGAACCAGATGATATTGATGAGTTTGGGTCACCTGAACATTATTCCACTTCGAAGGAGCCATCAATCCCTATTTCAGCAAGTGTGGAAAAGGAGTCTGTTGCTCCTACGATCATGGTGTCAACTCAACCTTTACCAACTCAACCTCCACCAATACAACCCTTACCAACCAGACCGGCTTCAACACCATTTCTTCCACCACCTATAACTCCCATCCTTAGTACCATAGTAACAACCGAACCTCTTCAATCAACCCAGAGCAGCTCTGCAACATCTACAATGGCTGCATTGGTGATGGCCGAAATGTTGGATAAACATGTGGATAATCACAAACGAGAAATGGATGAACTTCGCCAAGAGTTACAGAGACGAGCTCAAAGTGAAGAAGCATCTAGGAAAGCCCAAGAGGAGATGATTGCTAAGTTCGCTGCAGATATGGAATTAACGCGAAAAGCTCATGCAGAAGAACTAGCTCGGGTTAAGCAGGCTGAGGCTGATAAGCATGCTGCACGTATCACCAGACTTCAAGCGATGAGGGATAAATATAAGGAGCAGAAAGAAGCACTTGAAGCTTCTGTTGAAGAGAGAGTGCAAGAATCTGTTGAATCCATTATGCCTAAACTGCGTGATGAATTGAAGACACTAGCAGCTGATAACTTGATGATCAAGTCATCCAATCCTTCAGAATCCGCCTACAAAATTGCTTATGAGTTAACGGATTTTGAATTAAAGAAGATCCTTAAGGCTCGTATGGTGGAACTTGGATCGTTTGATAAGTCTAGGATTCAACGGGCTCTATACAAATCCCTGAATGACGCTATCATGGAGGATGATAGGTTATTCAAAACGTTTGGAAGTGTGGTACCTTATCACATTCTACCTGAGGAGGATAAAGATGATAGTGAGCAGGAAGAGGGTACTGGTGAAGAGGAAGAGGAAGAGGAAGAAGAAGGAGAAGAAGAGGAAAAGGATGACGATGATGGTGATGATGAGGATAAGGATGAGGATGATGATGACGATGATGATGATGGCGATGATGGTGGTGATGGTAATGAGGAGAGTGCTCGGGGGAGCAACGGGGATAACAATGAGGATGATGATGGGGGTGAACAGCCTAAGGAGGGAGATAAGGTTACCAGTTCAAAGAAAGCTGCTAAGTCTGGAACCAAGTCCAAGAAAGATGCAGCACAGAAGGACAAATCAACATCATCGGAATCAAGACGATCTAAGTGGCGCCACGATGTGAATGCTACTACAGCGTCATCGATTCTTGGTACCTCTATTGCTGTATCTTTACCTATTACCACTAACCCCATTAGTTCTGTTGTTGTTGCTCCTGTGATTGCAGAATCAGTAACGGAACCCGAAGCTGCACAACACTCACCCGTTCACGACACTGCCGAAATGCCTGAATCAGAACCAGCAGATGTTCGCGCTTCTACTCCTCTACAACAAGCACAAAAATCTACGGTTCCTGAACCAAGCACACGAGACTGGGCAGACACGTTGGAGATAGACGAGACTGCACCGCCACAGGCTTGGATAACGGCAGCGGCGCAATATGATCCGATCGCAGACGCAGACAAAGATGTGTTGTATCTTCGTATCCGCAGTCCGATTGACTTATGTGCATTTCTTGCTCATGAGTATAAGACTTCGGTTACTCCATCTTTGGTGAAGAAAGTGCTGAAGGATAAGAGACTTCGCGCCAAAACCCGGTTAACCCGAATGGAGTTCGAGTATTATGCCGATGAGATCCTGAAGGCTCTGAATACCGTTCAACGGCCAGGTCTTCATGAATCAGAAAGAGCTCCACCTCCACTTGACCCTACTCAAGACAATCAGATTGCTCTCGACTTCTTTGTCACCAATGATCTGGTTTATCTTCTCAAAGGGTCATCAAAGTACGCAACATCCCTTACCTTGCTGAAAGCTGCCAACTGGGGGACAATACCCTTTATCGAGGAAAAGGTAAACCGACTCTGGGTCCCAAAGGTAAATCGTAATTATGATATGTATGTTGTCATAGGTGTATCTCATTGGGACGAACGAGTCCAAAGGGCGTACAGGGGTTGCTGCCTAGTCAATTCTGGAAGCAACGTTAGATCTGATATCCGCATCTCCAGCATTTTAGGGTTGAAAACTGAAGCCAAGAATGGCTATTATCATGTGACGGAGATTCGTTTGAAAAGGGAGGATGACAGGGAATACAAAATCCAGCAGGGAGATTTTTCTATCATTCGCCTTGAGGATATCGAAGATATGCTGCTTCTGATGACCCGAGATCAACTCACACATATTCCTCGTGAAGACCTCGTTGCCTTGAATACAGCACTTCGTATGTTCACACGAAGCGTTGTTATCAAGAAAAGAGTTGAAGATCTGCAGTTGGGAGTCGAAAGCTACCAAAGGAAGCTCAACTTAACCCGTCCAGTGAATCAAGTTCTACCTGAACATGTAGAAAGATGTCCTTATACCGGCATTTCTGTCCCGAATTGCGGCATTTTCTACTTGAACAGTCGAGGTTTAATGAAGTTTATGAGGGTGGGTGAGCTATATAAGTACAGTGATGGGACTCTTCTACAAGTCAGAGGAAAGTTGGAGCATCTGAACTCGGGTGGGACTTTGCCAGAGATGATGGAGGATTGGCATCTGGGTTACCGGCAGATGGCGAAGTACGTGATCAAGAAGATTGATCAAAAGCTCCGTGAACGTAGATTGATGAGGAGCTTGGAAATATTCGTTGGTGGAAGACCATATCTAGTGCACCACAAGCTACTGCAACGATCCATCTAATGGGTCGTACATTTCAGGTCCACTTTATATTGGTTTTCAATTATGAATATGTATATTTGTGAATATTGTGCTTTTGCGGCTAGTTGTAGTGTTAAGGTATGATCATTTTTCAAGAATTTCTCACGAGATTCTATATCTTTCAAAATATATCATACTAAAGCACTACAACTATCCCTTATTAACTTAAGGGGGAGCAATAACTTTTTCTATGGCCAAACATCGATTTCATTTTTACCCAAAGACCGGTTAATCCATTCAATATCCCAAATATTAATGGTTAACATTTTGGATAAGGGGAGAAAATGGGATTAAGGAGACGTAAGTGATACTTGGCTAAAAGATGAAAAATACTTAACGATAATCCAACTTAATATGTGTAAAGCACGTGTTAAGGGGGAGCGTTTTTGATGTTCAAAAACACCTAAGGTACGAAACTTTTGATTTCAATATCACAAGTACTTTAGGTGATTTTCAATGATTTTTCATGGTGGCAATTCCTTCCCAAAACACGCTTAATTCACGACGAATGTGATGACAAAAGGGTGGTAGGAATAGGTTTAGTCCAATGATTCATCAGAGCCGATGGAATCTTCCCAAGGACAATTCCCTAGATAGAATTAGAAGTCCTAGGAAAGATGGAGAATAGAATGTGAACGTAGCTGAATGCCGACCAAGTACTTAAGCTAGCACTGGAACAATCACAACAAGGTGTTAGTGATGACGTATTGGTAAGCATTGAAGGGGTTGAATAATGAAAAAGAATTGTAAAGATAAAGGGTGTAAAGAAAGAAGCCCTCCTTACAACTTTAGGCAGAAACCGGGTCAATACATATGCTATTGAGGTCATTTTTGCTAATGATTCTCGGTATTGAAGAAAGACATCATGGACCCAGTGATGCAATGCACAACCCTTCCCAGCTAACTCAAATATCTCTCAAAAGGTATTTGTTTTAATCACACGGAGATTAACACGTTATCTATTGGTTCATTCACTCCGAATAGACTGGTATTGAAAAGGTGGCACTCCTCTCCAGCCATCGCTCACTAAATCAAAACGCACAATCGAGTCTAGAGCCAAGAGATCATCAAAAGTCTCATTAGGACACTTTCCATTTATTCCTTGCTTTCTCACACACTGTGAAAAGTAAGAGATTTTCATGAGTCCTACGCAGTATTCCTGTAATATTGCCAGAACATCCGAGTAATACGTAAGTATTACAATGAAGATGGAAATCCTGCTTGAGCCAACATCAAACAAGCTCATGTTAGGTTACACGTGCGGTTCTTTTAGAACCAATCTTGTGAAAAACTGGAAGGAAACAGTGGTTTAATTCTTAATTGAACTTAAACTCGTTCCAGGCCTCTTCGCATTATCATATGATCTTGCCAGAACACTCAGAGTGACTCTTTATTAATCACAGTGAAGAGTGGAAATCCTTCTAGTGTTAACATCAAACAGCACTTGGTAGGTAACGTGCAAGATTCTTTATGAATTAAGCTCGTGACAACTGGAAAGCAACGATGGTGAAAATCTTAATTGAAATTCACTTGTTCCAGGTTCCATGAATTGACGGCTTTAAATCACAAGGATAATTTATCCAAGTGATTCACTCTTTATGTTCGCAGTCAGCTTTGGACGGTCGAATAAAGAGAACGGGTTTACCCGCGAAATCCTGTCAGGAAGTTACTTAATTGAAACTATCCGTCACGGGTACGATATCTAATATCGTCCAACGGTCTTCACCGACCGGAGGTAAAATGCTACCGAATTAGAATAAAATGTTCAAAGCCATTTTATTCGTGTCGCTGCTGTGTACCTGTTAAAGACGGTGGCGTTGCTGTGTACCTGTTGAAGACGGTGGCGTTGTTGTGTACCAGTGAAGACGGTGGTGTTGCGGTGTACCTGTAGAAGTCGTTCCCACATGCTTATGTTTTTCTGCATCAAAGTTTAGCAAAAATTCAAGAAAGTACAAGATAAAGTCTTCCGCTGTACCAAACTCTGAAACTTTCGAGAATTCAACAAAAAGACATAAGTGTGTGGAACATGGAGTCACGAGGAGGCAAAATTCACAAGAAGGCAAGAGATCGCACGTGAAAGGCCAAAAGAACAATGCTCTCAAGCCAAAGCCAAAAAGATCAAACCAACATATTCACAACAAAAGAAAGAAAATAAGAAAAGACTACGAGCTAAAGAACGAAGACTTAGTATAGTATGCTAGGTTTAGAACTTTATAACGTGGAGTGACCTCCCTTAGGGGGAGATTGTTAGAAATACGTTTTTACGTATATTAGAAGTATCGGTCACTCCACAATATTATTAATGTTGTAATAGCTCGTAGTTAACAAATAGTTAATAGTTGCTTATTAAGTTAAGTAAGAACCGGTCCATGGGCTTGTCATGGACCGGCCCAAGCCCATGTAGCTTGGAAGTATAAATACCCCTTTCCACCATGGAAAGGGGTTGGTTGTTGAATGTTTCTCACTTTCATTTATTGAAATAACACATAGTTTTCTATCTTTCTCTCTCTAACTTTCTCTCTCTAGAAATCATCAACCCCTTCATAGATTCATAGGTTATCAATATTCTACAGAAACTACTTAGTTATCGACAATTTTGGATTTCAATTGTATTTTATGCTACTGATGTATCATTTATACTAGGTGTCGTTACACTTACGCCCTGCACCCCCGCTTTATATAAAAAATGTTTTAGCGTATAAAATCTGTTATGTGCTATTCAAAGAAAATGATAGATATCTAAACTACCTTAACAATGTCGGACTAAGTTTGTACACATCACTAACTCATATTTTGTACCTTTTCAGTGTTAACTACTGCTGCAACCGAATGAATGTGCTCTACACACAAGTTTTATTGTAGCAATCAGATAACAGGTGAAGCCTCCTATGTATTCATTAAAATTTTAATGTATGTACTTATTTGGTGTGTTGTTTTAGGTTATTTATCATTTTTGTTCTCAGGATTCGATTGGATCCGTTTAAAGGGTGCTCTATATGACTTTATGGTGAATTTAGAATAGGCATAGGTAATCTGTTATCTTCGACTTTTTAATACCATTGGATGGCCTGATACCTGATATAGCCCACAGAGACTTCTTCTGGAACATTTTGAAGTCTTGATAAAAATCCAATCTATAGAATTATTTTAGCACTAAGGTAACAGGAAGAGTGTATATTTGTTTGGCTGTAGGGAAAGAAACAGGGACAAGAAACGTGTGAGATCCTTTGATCCTCATAAAAAAATTCGCAAAGCTACATGTGTTTCGAACCAGGTAATACAAAATGTAAATACCACTGCCTAATTTTTAAATTAATCTTTATGTGAATAGTTTATATTGTTACAACTCAAAGCATCATCAGGTGGATCAGGAATATTAGTCTGTGTTTGGATCAGGTAAATCTCTGATTCACAAAGAATCATAATAGAGTCAGGAAACATGGAAGATTAAGTGTTGAGTAGTTTCGGGAAACTAATGCAGTTGCTGAGCTTGATGTTGCATTGGGTTTTGATGAGTGCCTTTGGAGAGGGATTTCACAGCGACACGCTTAAACAGTTCTACAAGTCAGATCCCATTCTTGAGGATGTAAGTTAAAGAAACTTTTTTTCTTTTCCTTTTGAACTGCAATTTCATTTTTATTTGACATACTGAACTTAAAGTTTAATCTCCTCTCTCGATGGTTTGGTTTCAGTTGGTCGTTTAAAAGAATGGAACAAGATACACCATTCGTGCACTCAGCTTAGAAGACTATCAGGTAATATATCTGTAACTTTTGCAGACATACTGTTCACATAAATGTTAATTTTGATATACATATGCCTTTATTTACAAAGAAGTTCAGATAATATGGGATATCAGGATACCTGTGAGAACTAAATCCTGAATAACGTCAGTACTTTAAAATGCCGAAAAATGAGGGTGCAAAACAGAAGATATCAATGCGATTAGAGCAATGACCCATAGCAAATACCGCAAATATAATACCTTCTGTGACAACCCACTTTTACCCATAGCTGCGCTTCAAACAGCTTAGCTGTAATGTGAGTAGGAAGATCAAACCAGGATGTGTTTATGTTTAAAATTAGAAGACATCAGGTAAGAATAAAAACAAGGACCCATATTATTATTTAGAGATAGTTACTTACGAAAATCCACCAAGTAAAATTAGTTGGATTTATAGATACACTTGAAAAATTCCTTGATTTGTACTTAAAGTTCAAAAACATATCAAACAATGCAAACAAGAAAATAATAGTACTGTTATATCCTTTAATTCTTTTTCATGACATGCTATTTTTTGTGTTATCTCTTGTGTTCTGCTTTGTATTTTAAAAAGTTTGTAAGCGTAGTTTA
The DNA here is from genome assembly GCA_025667525.1 of Glebionis coronaria. Taxonomy (NCBI): domain Eukaryota; kingdom Viridiplantae; phylum Streptophyta; class Magnoliopsida; order Asterales; family Asteraceae; genus Glebionis; species Glebionis coronaria. The sequence continues at coordinate 30,401 of JANFOE010002661.1, read as the reverse complement.
CCGAGCCTCGTGTCTTGGCAGGGCACCATATTGTGGTGGCAGCCACATTGGGTGTGTGGTAACACTTGGTTATAATTCACATATCCGAGCCTCACTTGAGTAATGGGAGGAAGGGGGCCAGCCAAACAGCTGTCCACTTTGTACGTTTGCTGAGCAGACCAATGAGCAGACCAATCAGTCATTTTTTTGAGAAAACAAAAACCCCTTAGAGCTACATAATTGCAGGTAAGAGATCCGAGCACCCATACAAATGCCGTTGAAACAACTATACCCAATAGTTTTCTGACCCAAACACTACCCTGTAAACGGTTTTGGACAAATTTAAACACCCCTTACTTTGAAACCGGTGCCGCAACAACAGATAACCCAAACACTCCTTATGTATACAGTAACTATTTAATCTAATGATAGTAACATTTTATTTTTAGCTAAAATTTTGTGTTATATTTTCTTCATAAACTGCTAGGGATGATGGCAGAAATAGCTAAGCTGTTCATCATTGGTGTCTCGCTTTTTGGAACATTCCCTGGTGGGCGACGCATATATCTATTCAGTTTATATGATTTCATCTTTTTATCTTTTTCTTTTATAATTTTTCATTCTTTACTTCTGTATAGCACATTGGCAAAATAGGACGGGATGGGTAATGTATTAAAATGGGTGGTTTTCTGCACGGATGCGAGTCCCTGAAGAAAGGTCGCGAGTCGAGTGGCAAGATCACATACATCAACGGAAAGCCTGTGCAGGTACGTAACGTATCAAGTGCTTTTCAATTTCAGTAATTGCTTTAATTTTTTTTATATATATGATCAGGGGTATACGAAGAGATGCAGATGGATAAGGTTATCGATTTCATTGTGCAATTCATGGAGGTGAGACTTTGATTACCTGTAGAAAAACATTAAGGTTCGATATTTGACATCTTAGTTTATTCACAGGACATCGAGAAAGATGTTAATGAACTGAAGTTGGCCATGAAAACAAGAGGACGGTTAATATTAAAAATCGCAATTTTAGATTAATTGCCTTGAGTTACCATTTAGGTAGTTAGGTTTGTTGTGGAATAATAGAAGTTCATATTAAGGCGTGTATACTAGTATACAATTTAGGATGTTTTGATCCGTTCATTATGTTTTCGTTCATTATGTTTTCCTATGGGTTAATCAGCCAAAGTGTTTATAGGCCTGACAACCAGCCACAGTTTTTCTAGCATATTAAGTAATGAAGATAGTTGTACATAAATAAATGAACCACTACAAGCTCATTAAAAAACACAGTTATACATATTTATTTTTATTCATATATATTGTTTGTTTTATTAAATTCAAAATAATTAATATATGAAATAAATTTCTAAAATAACATATACAGAATATATTTTAGTTACTATACATAATCATATAATATAAAACATACAATATATACTACATAAATATTGGTTCTTTACACAGAAGATATAAATATAACTTAAAAAATATAAAATATCTCATAAATTTTTATCAAAATCTTATAATATGTGTATAAATACATATGGTCGTCCAATTATTTCGCATTAAAAAAAATTGACATACTTAAATATACTTATTAACAACAGCTTTCCAGCACATAACAAACAATTATTCCAGTGGCATGAAGACTGATGTTATCACAATTGATTCATCATCAGATGATGATATGGTAATCATAAATTAGTTTTATATTACAATATTATGATTAATTATTGATGTTGTTGTAATATTGTTTTTTGTTTTTTTATAGATCCCCCAGCATAGATCAAAATCAGTCAAACTTAGGAATAATTCTCCTATAACTATAGATTCCTCAACAGATGTTGATATGGTACAGGTATTTAATAATCAATCTAATGTGAACAACACTTGTGAATAAGTATTTGATTATTATAACATATTACAAAAACATATAATTCTAACGTTTATTTGTGTTTTTAATTTATATTCATGTATATTTTCAATACATACAGACAACATCAAATAAAAAAAGGCGTACGACTGTCAAAAAGTTGGCTACCAAGAGAATGGCTTCAACTTCAAAAGTCAAAACTTATCAGCTGAATGATGAACCATCAGATGATGATCAAAATGGTTACACACTTTTGGAGAACTACAAACCAGGAATACTGTTTCCAAGAAAGGTAAAAATTTTTGATTCTAATATTTTCTATGTATTTTAATTTTATTCCAAAACCAAATAATAACAAATTAAAAATGGTAAGCATGAAGAAAATTTGTTTTTTAATAATTTTTATTTATTTCTTTGATATATATTCTTAGGTTTCTTATGATGATATCCAATTTCGTATAAGTCGTCCTGCAAAAACTAAAAAGGACTCAAAAGTTGATACCTACCAGTTTAAGGATGAAGCATCAGATGACGATCAATTTCGAAATGGTTCAACACTTTTGGAGAACTACAAACTTGAAAAACATTTTAAAAATGTTAAAAAGGAAAAGGTTAAAAATAAACAATGGTAATCCATCTAATAACTTTGTTTTATTCACTTTATTAATTAAGTTTTTTAATAATATTAGGTTTCTGATGATGATATACCATTGGGGATAAGTCGTCCTGCAAAAATTCTCAACGACTGGAGATATAAAGAACAAGCAGATGAGGATGAGGATGAATTTGAAAATAGTTACACACTTTTGGAGAACTACAAAGGAGAAATTCAGTATTCAAATGTTAAAAGTGAAAAGGTTTAATTATTTCATCCTAATATTTTCTCTGTATTTTATTATTTTTTCAGAATCAAATTATAACAAGAACAATGATAAAGCATAAGAAAATTTGTTTTTTACTAAGAATGGTCATGAATGAATAAAATTTGTTTTTTACCAATTTTATTTTCTTTCTTTGATATATATTTATAGGTTTCTGATGATCATATCCAATTTCGTATAAGTCGTCCTGCAAAAACTAAAAAGGAGTCAAAAGTTGATAGGTACCACCTTAAGGATGAAGCATCAGATGACGATCAATTTGGAAATGCACTTTTAGAGAACTCCAAAGTTGAAAAACATTTTATAAATGTTAAAAAGGAAAAGGTTAAAAATAAACAATGTTAATCCATCAAATAAGTTTCTTTTAATCAGTTTATTAATTTTTTTTTATTAATATTATTAGGTTTCTGATGATGATATACCATTTCAGACAAGTCGTCGTGCAAAAAGTCTCAACGACTCGAGATATAAACAAGTAAAGTTCAAGGTTTTTGAAGAACAATCAGATGAGGATGAGGATCAATTCAAAAATGCTAACACACTTTTGGATAACTACAAAGGAGAAATTCAGTATCCAAATGTTAAAAAGGAAAAGGTTTAGTCCTTTCAACCTAACTAAATTTTATGATTTATTTAAATAAAATTATAAAAAATTAACAATGGTAAAGCATGAAATAAGTTTGTTTTATTCTAACTTGATTTAATTATTTTTCAAAATATTATTAGGTTTCTGATGATGATATGCCATTGCGTACAATTGAATTAGCAAAAACTCTCAAAGACTCAAGATATAAAGATGTGAACTTGAAGGTTTTGGAAGAACAATCAGATGATGAGTTTGATTTACTATTTCCACATGAAACTTCAAATTCAAGGAAATATACAACAAACAAATTATATGAAAGAAACAAAAACAAATATAATCAGAGAAAAATGAAGGTAATTATTATTCTCAGTCTTATATTGTTAAATATAAATGATTATTAAGATTTTATTTTAATGACAGGGTCGCATACTAGATGGTGTTCAAAAGGTGGATAACAACAGGAAAAACAAGAGTCAAAAGGAAAAACTTTTAAACTTTTGTGAAGATGAAGCAACTGAAGACAACAAAATACATACAATTAGTGAAAGAGGCATTGAAACTTTAAGCGACTCAGAGTACTACTGGAATCATGAGTATGATTCAGACATGTACAGTGTAAGATCCGTGTCTGATGATGATGCAAATTTTATCAATGATGATACTCCAGATTATTTCACCCCAACAACTGATGAAGACAAATAATCAACAAAGGAAATTAATTATTTATGTTTTTCTCAGTTTTTAATTCAAATTCTATTATCTTTAAATTTATAGGATCAATGTTTAGAATAAGTAACATTGAATATGTTACAAAGTTGATTAATAAATTTTAATTATTTTATAAAATTTGATTATTTTATATATTTATTGTGTTTGAGTACAGCAACCCGATAGAAGATGGTTTATATAGAAACACAGACATATTTTTTTTCTTTTTCTTGAAAGAAGAGATATCATTAATATAAGAGAGACCGAGGGTCAGTACATAGAGTTAAAAAAATCACCAAACAAATAGATATCATCAATCTAACCCTAACCATAAAAACAATCAGACAGATTGTTTTGTATTCCTTACATTTATGCTTTATTACCCTTTATGCAAGAAGAACTTTTGGTTTTGATTTTTGTTAGTATCTGAGAAGACAAAAGAGTAACGGTAGGACAATCAAAGCTCTTTAATATGTTACTACAGTAGTACGTATATTAAGCAACACTACTATACTTATATATATATATATATACATACGTACAACTGTCACAAAACTCTCACATGAGTTAAGGGTGGTGTTGCGTTAAGCATTATTTCCACCACATGTAAACTGATCAGGTTATTACCTTCACGGAAAGTAATTAAGATGTGTTAAGAAATCCATTTAACTTTTTTATTATGAAATCACAGGTTGCTGGTGTACATCTTTCTGCGCTAACACCATCTGCAACCAAGGAAGCTGTCAATTTCATTGGCGGAAGGACTAATTACATCCCTTTTAGAATTTGGAACTTTATAAAAATCATTAATTGTCTGATTTTGCTGACAGATAATTTTGCTAACAATGCAATTGAACTACTGATACAGAAAGGGTTGCCCGAGTCATACATAATATTCCTAAACCTCATCTCGGTGAGTTCCATTGTCTAGGCTCTGTTACACATAACAATTTCTGCCCATTTACCTGTGAATGGGTCAATTTGGGTTATGTTTTACTCTAAATGGGTCAAATAAAAGAATTCATAATATTGAACAATATCAAACAAGTTGAAATTTACCTAAGCGTCTTTGCCATAACAGTATGTGAGTGGCCATCAACTAATAGGTTGTGGCTTCGAGTCTCAGTTGAGGCATTGTATTAACTTTATAATGCGTGTTTAAATCTTTGCCTTACAAAATGAAAGGGTTGAAATCTGTTGTAGGTGTATTTCAAATACATAAAACTTCCGGTTTTTAACTAAAAATTTTCGCTCCCTTACAATTCCAAGATGACCCCTCATAAAAATAGACTTAATTGCCTTGATTACTCTAGACAGAACGACCACCACCATTTTGCGCAGACTTCTGTTCTTTTTAACTCAATGCTCCCAACGCCAAACCCACCTCAATCTCGAGTTAAAATGAGCTGATATGATATCCACTTATATGTCAAAAATAATACAGTAGTTTTTTAGCTTACTTTATCCGCTTATATCTAATTCCTGATATTTTACCACTGAATGTTGAAATCAAATGCTTATCGAGTCTTAATATGCTGGCATACTTATAATATTAGTTTGTCTAATAGTAGTACGAGGCATCAAGTATTCAAGTCTGCCATTTGTGTGTTTTATTTTCCACGTCACTATAGATGGTTGCTTAAAAGTTCGCAGTTGTTCAAATATATACATCTAGCCACAGATTACAAAACCTTTTAAAAACCTAAAGGATTTGACCATAGATGTTCAGTTAACGGAGAATGAGAGTGCAATGCCTGCTTGAAAGGGCATCCATTCAGGATATCGACCACAACACCAACTATTAAACATTTAAAAGAAAATGGTCATGATTCCAGGTTTGAGGCTCACGACAAGAAAGAACGAGAATCTTTACATCTGTTATGTAGGTAGCAGTGAGAAACATAAGAAGAGATGCCAATAAATCGTATGATAAAATTTAATAGTTTGAAAGTAAACTTTTAAAATATATTCATGTTTATTTTTAAAATATATACTTTCATACAATCAATTTCTTCATTCAGATTCTGCTGTAACATACCTTTAGGTTTTAAACTATAAAAAACACATACTCAATATACTACTATATTAATAAAATAAAATTTAAAAATAACACAATTATAATGTAAAATAAATCTTCAATATAAATAAATAAACCTGTTACTAAACAGAATATTCAATAAATATATATACACAATCATAACACATTTACAGAAAATTAAGAGTACCAATCTCATAAGTTGTAAGTAAAAAAAATATTGATGTTTATTTATTTATATGTATTTTAATAATGTTAATTTGTTCATTAAGATTATGATCTAACATACCTTTGTGTATTATGATAAAATAAATCAAGACACATGGCAGGATCAAATCATGTAACACAACCAAGATACAAATCATCAGAACATACTTCAGGACATCAACCACTACTTACGAAAGGTTTGTTTTAAATTTCAGTTCATGACATATATACATTAATTAATATTCATGTTTATTTTTATATTGTAAAACACGATATTAACTTTTCTGAAGTTATATATCTGAATTGTAAAAGGTTGTATATAACATATCAATTTCTAATCTAATACAACTTTTTGTGTATTTACGACTAAAAAACACACAAAACATAGATATTCAACTAAGAAAACGCGGAAGGCCTGCTATAACACAACCAGCAATAGCATTAGAAGATATACAAATACGAAAACATGGAAGGAAGCCGAAAAGTAACCAATTTACAGAAGGTTTGATTTAAATTATATATACTGCATAAATATACACATCCATGTATGTATTTTCCATTCGTTATAGCTTATGAGTTTCTTATGTTTAATTAAAAATAGGTAAAACGACAACAACAACAACAACAACAACAAGATCATCTACTATCAGAAATGAATCTGAAACTGGGAATATAAAACGGAAGGCGACAAACACAAGGCTACATGACAAAACCAATGAATTCAAGAGTAAAAAAAAACTTAATCAACGAATCTCAAAAGGTAAACTATTAAATAAAACATTCATATATTTAAATAAAGTAATACTTTATAAACATATTATAATTATTTAAATACAAAAAATTCTAATATATATTCCTTTAATTTCAAAAAATAGATTATCTTGATCATGGGGACCCAATACACCCATGTGAATCATGCGGCGCATTGTTGTGGCATGCTGAAACCGTAAGAAGAGCAACAGATGCCTCGGACGAGGACATATTCAATTTGTTGCAGCAGAGGAAAAGTAAAACTAGGCAATGAAGTACTTGAACCACCAAAATTATTAAAACAACTTATGACAAACAAACACGAAAAAAGTGCACATTTTGTTGACAATATAGGACGTTATAATTCAATGTTTGCGTTCACTTCCATGGGTGGAAAAGTAGATCATTCTGTTAACAACGGTCGTGGGCCATTCTGTTATCGAATTTCCGGTGAGAATTACCACAACGCAGGAACTTTGCTGCCAAAACCAGGGAAAAAACCACAGTTTGCGCAGCTATATATTTACAACAAAGAAAATGAAATTAGTAACAGAATGAAGTCCGTAAGGTATGCCAAAATATATCAATTGTTTCTCATTTTATAGTACTTGTATATTTTAAACATTCTAATACTTTGATTCTTTTACGAAATCAAAACAGCAAGGAGTTGAATGTATCTTCAAATACCAGCCAACTAAATCGCAAGCTTACTACCGATATCTGTGACATGCTTGATTCAATTAATCCTTTGGTCCAAGATTTCCGAAAGGGCTGGTGAACGTATTAACAAAAAAAAGGAAACAAATCTTAACATTAAACTAATTGGAACAAGAACACGAGATGGACGAGATCACAACAAACCTACTGCATCAGAGGTGTCGGCTTTGATAGTTGGTGATTTTGAAACAAACAAACATAAGAGGGATATCATACTGCTACAACAAGATGGGGGTCTTAAAAGGATAAGCGAATTACATCCATCTTATCTAGACATGCAATATCCTTTGCTTTTCCCATACGCTGAGGATGGATATCGAACAAACATATTTCATTTTGGTGTCACTAACTATGACGAAAAAAAGGGACTCGAGTTAGTATGAAAGAATGGTTTGCATACCGAGTACAAGAAAGGGAAAACCAATTTTCAATGATGCTAAATGGAAGAAGACTTTTCCAACAATTTTTGGTGGATGGCTACACTATGATCGAGGCCGAAAGAATAAAATTTCAAAAAAAAACAACAAAAGGATCTAAGATGTGATACTTATTCAAAATTAGCAGAGAAGGCTCAAGATCCAAATTCGGGAGTAACATTACATGGCAAAAGGCTGTTTTGGGATCAACATTCACCGGAAGCCTAAGGTATATGATGCAGAACTATTTAGATGCCATGACGATATGCAAGTTTTATGGCTATCCGGACTTATTCGTCACCTTTACATGCAACCCAAATTGGCCAGAAATCACCCGTGATAGGTGTGTAAACACCCATCTTTTCTACCACTTAATTACAATAATAACCGGACCTAAACGTGTATTTTATGTCTTTTATGTCGGAATTATGCGTGGTTTGTGTTTTTGTTGTGATTTAGGATGAAAAGGTGAAAAGTGGAGAAAACACGGACATTCACGGGCATTTACGGACTTTTATTGAAGAAAAGGATGAAAGACGAAGTCAAGAAGTCAAGAGTACAAAAAGAACGGAAGTCCACGACCAATTCTGAAGATTTATCGAAGAAAAAGTCAAAAGACGGAAGTTTATCAAAAGCCGAAGAATTCAAGTCTATTTTATTGAAGAATTTAAAGACGAGTTCAAAAGAAATCCCGAAGTCAAAAGTCCCTTAAGTCCAAGATTAAAGAAGATTAGAAGAAAAGGACTAATGACGCAATTAATGAAGAATTAAGAAGAAAGGGACTTAATCTTGCAATTAAAGGAAGGAGGGGAGGAAGCTTCCTTAATCCTCCCCTATAAATAGATTAGATTAGTCATTTTTCACTCTTGTTGGCTAAGTGTGACAATTAGTCTTCCACCATTTTCATATCTTGTCATTTACTTTTCATGTCATTTAAATTCATGTTATGCACCTTAATTACCATTTAATTCCAAGTAAGTTTTCATTTTAATTCTTGTCAAATCTTTATTTTATCTTGTCAATCTCTTATCCACCTTTCTATTTCTTTGATTCATGTGTTTATGTTATGTTCATGTTCATGCTTTTATTTTGATCCAAGTGGTATTTGATTATTTTGGTTAAAGTTGTTTGATTTCGTGTTTTAAATTGTTTGTTGATGTTATCTATTAATCTCGTTACTGTTTAGTTTAGATCTTTTGTGTTTATTTGATTGATTTTTGGTTATATCTGCTATTACTGTTCTCCTTGTTCTTCGGGGGTGTTTGCTTGTTTCTGATCTTTCCAGGAATAGTTCCGAGCCAAGAAGGAGGAAAGTGTTCATTCGGAACTTCTAAAGTTCCGAATCAAGGCTTCATCCGGAAGATTTGGGATTAGAAAAAACTTCTGAACCAAACCTGTGCATTCAGAACTTTCAAAGTTCCGAACGAAGCCAAAACTTCCGAACCAAACATACTCATTCGGAACTCCAAAGTTCCGAACCAAGGGTTTCATCCGGAACTTTTCAAAAGTTCCGAATCAACTCAAAGTTCCGAATCAAGGACCAAAGTTCCGAATCAAGGCTGTTCATTCGGAAGTCAGAAACTTCCGAGTCAAGGTTGTTCATTCGGAACTTCCAAAAAGTTCCGGATCAAGGGTAATCTTCCGACTCAAGAAGAGTTCATTCGGAAGTTCTAAACTTCCGAATCAAGGAGCTTCATTCGGAAACTTTCGAATCAAGGGGTGACCCAATACTTCCGAATCAAGGCAGATTTTACAAGTTCCGAATCAGTAAGTTCCGAACGAAGCATTGTTTTGGATAAGTGACATATTCAGACCAATTTGTTCCGGATCAAGGATTTTGGTAATATTCCAAGTGAAGAAGAATCATTTCAACCAAAGGTGACATTTAGGACGAGTGATTATTCTAAACGAAGGTTTATTCCGAATGAGCTGTATTCAGGTTCTTATTAGCTTTTGTCTTTGATTTTTATTTTCAAGTTTAATTTTTCTTGCCTTTTATTTAATTACACTTTAAGATTATTTGCCTTAGTTTTATTTTAGACTTGCCTTAGTTTTAGTTGCACTTTAAGTTTGCCTTAGATAGATTTAAGTTTACGTCATTTACTTTAGTGCCCTTTTAAGTTCAGTCTCGCTTTTAATACTTGCACCTTTACTTTAATTAGACTTAGATTTATTTTAATTGCACTTTTACTTTAATTGTTTTGCACCTTTTACTTTTAAAACTCTACAACGACACATCTTTGATTCCACCAAAATAAAACGAAGTCACAGGTAGAGAGCTAAGATCAATTCGATTAGACCAACACAACGAACTTTAATTTTCTTACTAGGTAAAAGCTAAGTATCAACCAGCTTTGTCAAAAAAAGAAACCTAAAATCAGAAGACAGACCCGATGTAATATCAAGAGTTTTTAAAATAAAGCTAGACAGCCTCATCAAGGATTTCAAGGACGGACATACATTTGGACCCGTGAAAGCAGGTAATTTACATGAATCATTTTACTTAATGATAAAAATATACGTTTTACAAAATCTGTATATCATTGTCATACTAATTTTTCCTAACTTTATCTCAAACTGACAGTGTTATACACCATAGAATTTCAAAAGAGAGGACTTCCGCATTGTCATATACTTCTGTGGCTTGAAGATCAATGTAAGTTAAAAACAACAAAAAAAATTGATAAAATAATTTCCGCAGAAATACCGGATAAAAATGAGGACCCAGAGCTTTACGAAATAGTATTGGAACACATGATGCATGGACCATGTGGACATGATATCCCAAACTGCCCATGCACCGTCGATTTCAAGTGCACAAAGAATTTCCCAAAAGAGTTCAATAATGCAACAGTTATCGATGATAATGGTTATGCAATATACAAAAGGCGAAACGATGGGAATACGGTAACGAAAAACGGAGTACCTCTTCATAACGGTTACGTGGTTCCATACAATGCAGGTTTACTAAAGAAATACCAGGCACACATAAATGTCGAATATTGCAACCAGGTTGGTTCAATAAAATATTTATTCAAATACATAAACAAGGGACCTGACAGGATTTCTGCTGCTGTTGATGGAGAAGAGGTGGACGAGATAAAAGACTTTTATGATTGTAGATACCTTTCTGCATGTGAAGCTGCTTGGAGGATCTTTGGGTTTGAAATTCATTATAGGACTCCACCAGTAGAGCGATTACCATTTCATTTGGAGAATGAACAATCTGTAGTATTTGACGCTACAGAAAGCATCGATTACACCCTAGACAAACCCTCCGTAAAAGAGACAAAATTCATCAAATGGATGGAACTTAATAACAAAGACGATTTTGCAGCAAAATTGTTTTACGCAGAGATACCTAAATACTATGTATGGAATTCTCAAAACAGAGTTTGGGATCCAAGACAACGGGGGTACAGTTTAGGCCGTATTCATCATGTACCACCATCTTGGGGAGAGATGTTCTACTTGCGGGTATTGCTTAACAAGGTCAAAGGCCCAAAAAAATGGTCACACCTTAAAGAATTCAATAAAATACAATATCCAACATACAGAGATGCATGTATAGCTAGAGGCCTATTGCAAGATGACAAGGAGTACATAGACGGACTAATGGAAGCAAGCAAATGGGGAATGGGTGACTACTTGAGAGTTTATTTTGTAACGTTGCTAACGACAGATAGTTTGTCAAGGCCAGAACTGTTTTGGGAAAAAACATGGCATAAAATGGCTGATGATGTGGAGAGAAAGGAGAGAAGACTGCAAGGAAACAAAGGTATGTTATGTTTCAATAATACATGAACAACATTAAAATTATAACAGTTCAAAAACAATAATAACAAAAATAAATTTACATGCAATTTGACTTATATGTAGACTTGAAACTATCAGAGGAGAAAAAGAAAAACACATGTCTGAAATACATCGAAGACATGCTGCTGAGTAACAACAAGAGTTTAAAAAATATTTTAGGTATGCCATATCCAGAAGATGAATTCACAATGAAAGGATACAACAGGCTAATACACGACGAGAAATCTTATGACCCAGAAAAAATTAAGAAAGATCACGACACATGGTATCCTACTCTCACAGGTGAGCAAAAACAAATTTACTCAACAATCATGGAAGCTGTTAACAACAAAAAAGGAGGAATGTTTTTTGTATACGGATATGGGGGAACAGGAAAAACATACTTGTATAAAACAATCACAGCAGGAATACGATCAAAAGGAGACATTGTATTAAATGTGGCTTCAAGTGGTATTGCAGCTCTTTTATTGGAAGGAGGAAGGACAGCGCATTCTTGGTTTGCAATCCCATTAAACATACTTAACGACTCTGTTTGTCACATAGCTGGCGAAAGCCATCTTGCAGAGTTGATAAGACAGGCAAAATTAATTATGTGGGACGAGGCACCAATGATTCAATCCTATTGTTATGAAGCATTTGAAAGGACACTAAGAGACATTTGCAGACAAGATCCTAATAAAGCATCAGAACTTCCTTTTGGAGGAAAAGTTGTTGTATTTGGTGGAGACTTTCGCCAAATCCTCCCGGTGATTCCAAATGCAACAAGAAATGAGGTAATACATGCAACAATAAACTCAAGTCCTTTGTGGGAAGACTGTATAGTGTTAGAGTTAACAATGAACATGCGTTTAACTACCGGATCAAGTGAATCAGAAAAGAAAGAAATCCAAGATTTTGCATATTGGATCTTAGGTATTGGGAATGACGACAACGACCCTAAAAACGATGGACAATCAACTGTTGTGTTCCCTGATGAAATGCTCATACCAGAGACAGATGATTACGTTAAATCAATCACTGAGGAAATATATCCAAATCTGAATACAAGACTGTACTCAAGAAACTATTTTCAAGAAAGGGCTATTCTAGCACCAACTCATGAAATGGTTGATTTGATAAACGAAAAAATGATGTCATTACTTCCAGGGGAGGAAACGATATACGAATCATCCGATTCGGTATCATTGGTTGAGGAAGATACAAACTTCGATCACTCAATATACACTCAAGAATTCCTAAATGAAATAAAGATGTCCGGACTTCCTAAACATGCCATCAAGCTAAAAATAGGAACACCGATAATGTTAATGCGCAACATTGATCAAAAAGCAGGACTATGCAACAGAACAAGGCTTCAAGTTTTTAGAACAGGGAAAAATGTAATCGAAGGTGGTATCATATCAGGTTCAAATTTGGGAAAACGTTGCGCAATCCCAAGAATGATTATTACACCGACTGACAAAAAGATGTCGTTCAAATTAAACAGAAGACAGTTTCCAATTCAAGTGTGTTTTGCAATGACAATCAACAAAAGCCAAGGCCAAACGTTATCAAAAGTTGGGTTGTTTTTGACAAAACCAGTTTTCTCACATGGCCAGTTATATGTAGCGGTATCAAGAGTGAAAGACAAAAAAGGATTGAAAGTTTTGTGCTTAGACAACGAAGGAAATTATACAAACACAACAACAAATGTTGTTTACAAAGAAGTACTATATCGTCTCTAATAAAAGGTATGTTATATTTGGGGAAAAAAAACAATCTTCCTTTTTTTTATTATCTTGATGTGTTTTACAGTTTACGTATTACTTAATAATTACTTCCTAACCACAATACACTACAACAAATATTATAATACATAAAAATATAATACAAATAAAATAAAAAATATAGAACATAAAAATTATTTATATATACAACATATTTTCTTAAACAATATTTACAATAATAAACATAATATATATAATATTTTAGATATACATAATAAAATGCAAACAGATATTACAAATGTAGTAGGTATGCATTTAAAACCATTTTTTAGATATACGTAATTAACTGATGGCGTCGTTGCAGAAACTGTGATTGCTGCATAGATTGTCATAGCAGAATTCGGTGATTGTTTTGCGGCTTCTGGATTTAATTTCTTTTATTTTACTTTTGATTTATCGTAAAATCATTTAAGCATTTTTATAGCGAAGAATGCATGTACATTAAAATTTGATTTTGGTGTGAGTAATATTATGGGGTCGGTTGTTTGTATCTCAATGTTATCTTATGTACCATGTCGAATGTCAGTTAACTAATAAGAGCTCTTTCGGAACCAAATGAATCACTGATTTGGGGCTACACTATGAAATATCATTAATTTATGAATCACTGTTACCAATAACTTTACAACCATCAATAAAATGTTTGTTGTGGTTTTTACCTAAAAATAAACTGTCTGCTTTTAAAAATAACTTGGAGATCATTACACATCGCCAAACCACCAATACAAAAGTGAAACAAGTAACAACAAACTTAAAAAAGTCAGATACTTTTCATTGTCAGGATAACAGAAAACTTCCTTCCTTATATAAGATTTTAAAAAAGGTAAAAACGGCACTGGACCCTGGGTCTCTGAATATCAATTGTTATGCCATAAGGTAGTTCTCTATCTAATATTTGATATTAAATCTTTTAGAAAGCATGCTGATAATTGTAACTTTGAGTCAGAAAAAGATTATATAACACACAATCCTAAACACCCTAATGATTATGTGATTATTTGGGGTTCAATTTTAATTTTAAATCCTTAGATACTTAGACTCTTACTAACACTTAAACAACTAACTGTCTAACTACCATAGCTTTATAACTTTATCATTTGCATCCTGTTTTATTGTAGCTGATAATTCATATCCCATAATTTTGTTCACAGTTCATTCCCAAACACTCTCCTTAAGTTTCAAAAAGAAATATAGTGACTATCAATAAATTGGTTTATGGTGTCATGCATAAAGTCATATCCAGTAATAGGTTTTTTCGTAATCGGCGTTTGACCTAAGAGTTTGTTTGTTGGTACCAAAGATTCCTGATTTGGAACGGCAAGAACTGTTGTTGGATCTTCGTAATGATGGCGGCCATGAAACGTTTATTTTTTAACAGCTGTTTAAAATATTCAAGAGGATCGGGTTGTGGTGTAAATTAAATTTTACCATTGGCACAACATAAATGGTATTCTGCGTGATCACGGTATGAGTGACCCTTGAGTCGCTAGCCAAACCAAAAAGCCACCCCACAGTGACGACATTGTTGGTCGCAACCAAATGTTGGCAATGACTTCTTTTGGGGCTAACATTGGCACAGCAATTAATGCCAGTAGAGGCATGTATGTTTTTAAAGTGTATAGCCAAGGGTATCAGTGGATTAGGACTTTGTGCCCCCACAAGGACACCCACCAAGATTCCTGTAGCTTTACATTTACAACACCGACAATCAAGTCGAAAATGGACTGCGCCATTTGGGAATGACAGGACCTTAAATGGTAGTAACATGTTGAGATAGGAGACACAGAAGTTATTTAACTGAACTTATTTTTTGAAAATCTTAAACTATCTATTATCTTAGTAAATCTTATACTGAACTTATTTTTTTATGTTCAATTACCTACAGGAAAGGGAAAGAGCGTCGCAACTATTCAAGAATAACGTAATGCCAATCTTTGGTTGCAAGTGATGTAGGAATAGGCGAATAGCTACTGCTTTCTTAAATGATAAGAAGTTGTCTGTTTCTAAAGCTATTTCAAAGCTGCTGAAAAAAGCAAAACAAGAAATTGGATTCCTTAATATGATGAGAGCTATGCATCGTCTGCTGATCATCAAGCAACCCAAAAATGCACATACTTGAGGTGCTCACAACCAGATCCGACAACTTATTAAAGAGCTTAAAAGAATCATGTACAGGTCATTTACCCTAACTTTAAAGTTTGTCTAAACATTGACCGTTAAGAACCATGGTTGCATGTTCATCATATATCGTTAAGAATGTGGTTTCAGTATTTGTGAGCGCCTACTGCTTAATAGAGTTTGCTTTCCTTTTTTTTTCTTCTTTCTTATAAGGGCTCATGGTTATTGTCTTCTTATACATGTTTTAAGTATATGATACTTCTACTCTTAAGACTAAGCTTAGCCAAACAGGACCGTAGTAGTATTGACGTAAAAATCATTAGTCGGGTATTGCTATAACTCGTGATTCATGAAGGATTTAGGAAGTGAAGAATGGATCTTCTTAAATGGCTCCATGAATAGGACAGTAATAACAGGTGATGGGATACTGAGACAATGATTGATGTAACTTAGGAAATGAAATATCAGAACCTCGGGGGTTTGCTATATAGGTTTAGGCTTGTAATCTTGGTTAAAATGTCCAAATTCAAATCAATTAGATGTTATCAAATTCGTATTATATACATACATCTCATACTCTTTTGCCTCTTAAAAGTTACTATTGGTTATATTAACTACTAAAATTAACTATATTTAATGTATGTTTCTGCAGATATACAATGGAAACATAGGCCCATGTGGTCAAATAACAACTTTTCTTACTAAAAACCAGTCACACACTCTCCCTGGAATCAAAAAATTAAATCATTCATCTATACATAAATATACAAGGGTTGTATGCATTAAAAAGACTTTGGTTTTTGATATTAAGGTTTGGCCAATGGGGGAGCTCTTTGGTATTTGCTTGCACCTTATTTGGTCTCAATTGTGAAGTAAGTATTCTTAATGTTTCTTTGTCAGTATTTTCAAATGTCTAGGATCTTTTGATTATTTATATCTTATATGTAGGAGATTTCTTATTGAGTGTTTAGCTTCTTCTACTTTTAAGAAGCTAAGCAGTTTTGAGTGATTTGTTAGACTAACATCTGCTTATTTTAGACTAAACAACCTAAAGATAAGAAGACTACTTTGTAGGTATTTAAGCGGTTCAACTGAGCAACCCGATGTTTGGTACAACAAAAAAAATTATAACCAATTTTAGCACAATGACACCGCTTACCCGTTTGAATGCAATGACATGCACACTCCATTAGAATAAAATTAACTGTCTAATATGTTTAAAGAAAATTCACCAACTCAACCCTTGAAAACGGGTTCATGGTTTGAATGACCTAAATAAGTTGCAGACACTTTTACGACCACGTCACAATCATTCCGTTTTTCATAGAAGATCCCTTCATGTGACCCTTAAACATTTAGTTTACAAATCAATTTTTTAACAAAATGATAAAAAATACTATATCCTTATAATAACATATCAGTTACTGTTGTGAAAGATACTAAATTAAAAATTACTATGTCACAGTAGTAGAAGCTTTGATCCCTCGCATCAGGTATAATGCCAATACTATAATTAGACATAATATGGATCACTTCTTATTATACAGAAACATGCAGGTAAATCCTTTATTCTACCCGAAGTTTAAAAGTATTAGTAATGTTATTTGGTCACTGATGCGGATTGTCAAATCGCTTGGATACATTTTCATTATGTAAATCATTTGCTGTTATGGCTTTCAATCACAAAGGTTTGGAATTTTATTTCTAGATTCAAGATTTTTTTTCTCTAAAGTCTTATAGTTATACACGATACATTCTTGAAATGTGCAAACAGAGGCGGTTGGGGACTATTCAGAAAAGGATATGCAGGAGATATCTTACTTCGATGAACCTTTAAAGAATATGTTCAAGATGAAGAGGATAAAAAGGTCGAGTTTGTAACTAAAGACATTGATGAATCAGATGATGAATGATCTGATATGGAGCAAGCTGCTCATCGGAATAAGTAAATCAGATGATGAATGATCTGATTCGAAGTCAAAAGAGACGACCGTTGGTGCCGTTTCAGCACCAAACTTTCAGACATACAAGAGTGATTCTAGATGTATAGATTTTTCTCTCAGCTGGTCATCGGAATAAGTAAATATTTTGTATTGGTTGAAAAGTGTGGATCTGAAATATTTCTTTTTCTTCAAATAATTAAGTATAGTAGTTAGCTTCGCATTTTTTTGCTTATACCACATAGGGAAAAGAACATTGTTTATGCTACACGAATCCTTGAAGAAAAAGGAAACATAGCATGAACACGCATTTCTATGCCTTCCATATTTTGTTTATGTTTTTATATAATGATCCTCACAAGTATTTTTTAAGCTGCGTACATTAGTACTTACGAGACCTTTTTATTGACAAATTTGAGAGTTACATGATAGTACTTATGAAACTCTCTAACTAAACTTATTTTATTCGTATTTTTGGGATAGTGCTTATTAAACTCTCTAACTAAACTTATTTTATTTGTATTTTTGGGTTCAATTTTACATATCAACAGATGGAATTATAACTTTATTATTGACTATTAAAATTTAAAAATTCTCAAAGGAAAATATAAATGTAACTATGTAAAAGAAATGGTGTTGTATCTGATAGATTAGAATGTTGAGATCGGGGCCAAAATGTAATTTTTTATTTTGTAGAAATATTTCTGGTCTGGAGAAATTATACTTGTGGTAACTGGTTCAATTCGAGGTATTGGATTCAAAACTACAAATCAGCTTGCGACACAAGGGACTACTGTCATTTTAACGTCAATAGATGTTGTTGTGAGCAAAGAATCATCATAGGTTCTGCAAGGAGCCTTGATTACTGAAGATATCGATTGGTCTTATCTGTTATCTTGTAGTGCTAGATGCCATTGGGAAAGGCCTTGACCCCCGTTTCGATATTACTGATTATTGTTTGATTATTGCCATTTTTTATTAATCTTGGAAGGATTTTTCGGTTTATTTAAGGTTTCATTTTTTTCCAGAATAACATAAGGAGGGTTCATAACTTTTAAATCTGCAATTAGTTCCATGAATGGAATGGTAATATTCAAAACTCGATTAACTAAAAATGAGTAGATGTATGATCTATTTTAGTTCATAACTAGATTAACTAACAACCCGTGAATATTAGATATGGTATAATTAAAAATCGTATAATTACCTGAATAACGCATCAACAATAGGCCGGCAACGTAGAACCGTCACTCTATTTTACTTCTACTCCGAAATAAACAACCACGAACCAGAATCAAAAAAACCATACCACCGTCATACCTTTAGCACCCGTGTAATCACATCCATCACCGTCATCTCCACCGTCATCACACTATCATCATAAAAAACAAACAAATTAACAAAACACAAAACAAATAATCATTCAACCAAAAACATATCTAAATAAAATAAAAACTTATCTTTACAAAAATTAAAACATGATATATTAACGTTATCTTCAAAACGTAACACACGATATATTAACATCATTCCTAATTTATGGTCGTGCATGCGTCATTTGGGAGAACAAACGATGGTGGTTTTAAGTAGGTAGATTAGGATAAGTAGTGAAACAATTTAGGGATTTGCTGGATATCATATATAAATTCGCTCGGATCGGGTCAGCTAAACAAGGATATCTCATGATATTCGGACCAAATAAAAAAAATGGAACAAATTATGTGTAACTTAAATCAATATTAATCAAATAGAAAATTACCCGTGCATAGTCAAACCCTTCACCAAAAATTGCCTATCGACTAATACTTAACGATATTCTAATTCACAAGGTGGTCAAACCAGTAAATCGGTGACTCACCCGGATTGAGTTGCTGGTCAAACCCGTGCACAATCACTCGGTCGAACCCGTGACTCAACCAGATTGACACAGTAGTCAAACCACTGCTCAAATGACTCAACCGGAATGACCCGATGGTCGAACCCGTGACCCGATGCTCCAACCCGTGACCCGATGGTCGAACCCTGACCCAATGACTTAACCAAGTTCACCTGATGGTAGAACTCATTACCCGATATAACAATCGGATTAACCCGCTAATTCAACACGTTGCAATATATTAAATGTTTAACTTCATAATTATTGCATTCTAATATATAAAGAAATTTAAATTTAAAAGTATTTCCTTAATTATTATATTTTCCACTTTCAATAATTGGAAATACAACATTTATATATTAGTATACAACTATAGATAATTAAAATAATTAAAAATATTATATAAAAAACAATTCAGATATAAAGGTTTAAATTAAATTATTAATATACATTTAAAAAAACAAAAAAAAACATTCATAAACCAGTTGAGTTATAACATGATCCATCCTCTTAATTATACATAAAATTCATAGGTAACATATTTAAAAATCTATTTTAAATCTTATAAATATAAAAAAATATTATATAAAATAAACAATAATATTTCAAGTGAAACATTTAAAAGAAAGACAAAAAACCAAAAATTAAACTATAATTTTAAAACATACAGCCTACAAATAAAAACAATAAGAAAAACATACAACATTAGTGATGCAACCATCATACACAATACCATTCAGTAACAATTACCAATAAAAAAATACAAAAATAAAATTACATTCATAAGTCTTTTAATTAATACAGTAATAAAAGTTTTATTCATTCGGTCCTTCGTAATAGTCAATTTGGACCAATAACTGGTAAAATAATTCTTCTTAATACCGAGTGTCATGACAAGCATACCAGTACTCGATAATAGGCTCTGACGACTTATCTTCTTTAGACAAAATGGCAAAAACAAAATCTTCAAATCCCATTTTTCCATCAAAGATACTGGTGAACTTTCTTTGTACATTGCATACGAAACAAAACATATTCAATGATATGAACACTCAATAGATAAAGCATTTTTTCTAAATTAAAGAAAGTAATATTACAAACCTGGGAAAATATTTTTGCTGTAGGTAGTTAAAACATGATAAAATACTTGTGTGGTAAAATAAAGAGATAATTGACATCAACTATTAGGCTTTCGAACAAAACCAAACTACTATTCAATCAAACTAAACCAAAAACCAAATATGTATTTCTTTCAATTTATAGATAAACTCAAATTACACTATTTATTAAAATAATATATATGAAAAAAATTATATATACCTAATTTTCAGATCATTTTTTATTTCGATTGTCAAACTTATATCTAGCCCGAAAATCAAATTTATATATCGGTTTCGTTCGGTTTTAGCAAATCGGTTCAGTGTAAAAACTAATAACATCAAACAAATATATATATATAACAAACAAAACACAACCACTGGGTGGCCCTGTGCTCAGAAAAACAGGAAAACCAAACTATAACTGTAAATACATAAAACTAACACACAAACGTACTCTTAGAAACGTTTTATGAAACGACCCCGCCCATTGGGCGGGTTACGACGCTAGTGTATATATATATATATATATATATATATATATATATATATATATATATATATATATATATATATATATATATATATATATATATATGTATATATATGTGTATATATATATATATATATATATATATATATATATATATATATATATATATATATATATATATACATATATATATATATATATATATGTATATATATATATATATATGTATATATATATATATATATACTAGTGGCAAAACCCGTCCGATGGACGAGTATGACTTCTGATTGTCGTTTATTTATTTATTTTTTAGTAAATATTTGTTTTTTAAATTTTTTTAGTTTAGTTGTCTTTTAATGTGTTATCAATCGTGTTTTTTAAGTTTATCATTTGTTTTTATTATGCATGACTTTTGTTTTGGTCACTGTTTTGTTTAGAATGCTTTTAATTTAAAATATCCATGTAGTGGCTAAGCCCGTCTGATTGACATACATGACTTATAGTTATCGTTTACATGACAAAAGTCATGCCTAAAAAACGATATGCTTAAAAAAACAAAATAAAAAGTCAAAGTTAATAAACTATTTGAAAAGAAAGTTACAAAAATATGCAATTACATGACACTTAGAGCATCCACTATGGTATATGTTTATAGTTTAATAAAGAGGTATATACTTTTGCAAACCATAGTGTAAGTCTATTACATGCTTACTTGGCATGAGGAGGTCTATTATCTTTGACCTCTTCATAATTTAATGCATTAAGATATATGTAATATTTATAAAAGTTTAAGAAATTTATGTATAATGATAATAGATTCATATAACCAAAAGGTCTAAAAATTAATGAGTTTGAAGAAATATAAACTTTTTTAAAAGTTAAACATAGTGAATGCACTTATTCATATGAATGAAAATATCATAATATAATAAAAGAATTGTTACATCATTAAGTTGAGAGAAGAAACAAAAATAAACAACTTCTTCAAATAACAACTCATTTACTCAAACTACTAAACCAACAACTCGTTTACAACACAAAAATTATTAAACCAACTCATTTACAATGCGACATCACCAATGTTTTGAAAAACGGGTTTTGAATCGACCCGGTTGAGTCACCGAGTCACCAGTTAACCCGGTTGGATCGCTGGGTAGACCCGGTTTCTCATTAAAAATATATATATATTTGTAATACTGCAAAATATATATATATATATATAAATTACGAATATTTCATATATTTGGCCTAAAACCATTTACTATCAAATATAAAATTTAAAAACAAAGTTACTTTGCAAATATATATAACTAAATCACAAAAAAACACGAAAAGAAATTAAAACGAAAAAAATCAAAACCATGTCGGGTCTCATGAACGGGGTCGCTTCAAACCCGGCGGGTCACACCGAGTTTCCAATATATAAGAACCGGATCAATTTAACCTGTTCTTTCGAACGAAACCATTTCAACCGGTCGGGTCGACCCGTATTTCAAAAAAATTGACATCACGTGATCAGTTAAGGATTTTTCAAAGGAAAAAAGAAGTTGGCCACATCTGATGGCAGTACTTGATGGTAGTAGTACTTGGTAGAAATATCTTTGTTCCAAAGAACAGGTAATGCGAAATCTAACTGTTCAACGCATTCCCACAAGAATGGTATAAATATCTTTGTTCCACAAGCTGAATTGCAAAATCAATTTCGATATGTTTTGCCTTCTAGAAACAAAAAGTTGTTGCTGTTTGGTCTCTGGGTCCTAAATGTGATATTGTTGATGATAAAAACACATACTTTTCGATATGACCGGTTGTTTGTTTTTTTCTTAACATTAGTGTGTTAGTATTTCATTTCTTAGCAGCTCTGCCATTGCAATATCATTTCCATTCTAAACTTTGTTACAAGTATCTCAATGGCCATTATTAGGCATCCATGGCTGTTGGAAATTACTGATCTGTTGCTAAGGGGATAGATTGTTGGGCAGAGTTTGTTCTACTATTCTAAAAGGAAGTCCATAGGAATCTGTTCTTTGGGAAAAGGCTAAATAATCTGCTAGGTCGGTATATCACTTGTTTTGCTATGTCAAAGGTCTTTGTATCAATAGTCAAAGCCTTATATCATTTTCGAAAGAAGTATGTTATGAAGGAAAATTTGATCTCATGTCTAGCCCTGGAGTACCGAGTCCATTAGGAACCCTACTACCAACTGACAACTTGCAGGATCCATGAATTCAAGGTCACTAAGGTGGTGCTTAAAACATATCACTATTGTTTACATCATCCATCCTGCAGTTAATTAAGATTTAAGTTTGATATTATAAATGAAGGGTAACATTTAGATAACTAAATTGTCGATACATGATATACCTACGCGGGTGTTTCGGATCTATTCATAGTCTTCGTCTCCATTATTGTTCGAGATTATAGCTTGCCTTAAACTTGAGAACCATGGCACATCGAGCACATACCAAATTTGTTAATGAATGTAAGTACATAAAATCAAAGTTATACATATGTGCGTGTGCGCGTGTGTCAAAGAAGAAATAACGTAGCACGCCTTTCCTCCTACAAAATCTCAACCCTCACCAAAGTGCCTATTTGATGGTCGACCAATCATATATAATTGTTTTCTGGTAATAGTGTGTCGTGTCAGATTTTACTCTTTTAGTGACTCCTATAACTCAGCACAGAGAATTTCCCTCCCTGGTGTTATCCTTAACATGGAGCTGTAGATGGAGTGAGAAAACTTATCTCACATAAACCTTTTAAATCACATATACTGCAGTGGTTCCCACAAACACAAGTTATCCAATACCTAATATATATGGCCACTGGGGAGATTGAGATTGATCAAGTGAAGAACTCACGGAAGACTAAGAAGAGCAAGGATTTTGGATCCATGAAACTTTTTTAAGTTTCTATTGCTGATTTTGTGAAAGAGGTTTTGAATCCATCATGGAAACAGAGCAAAGATGCTTTCAAGACTATTATTAAGAAGACGGTTGATTAAGTGTCGGGGGCTATCAAATACGAAAGTCACATGCGACGATAAACCATTATATTGATTACTCACAAAGAAAGCTGACTAAGCTTGTCATGGTAAAATACTATCCTTCACTCTCACTCTTTTAAATTTTTTCACTCACGTCTATTTGGACATATACTGACTTTCATACTCCATATTACTTAGATTTTTTGTTATTTTGAGGGAAAGAATTTACTTGCTCAACACATCTACTTGACATTCGGTTTATTGTATTCTTTTAATTTCAATGGGTCAAATTGGAAAAGTTAGCTTCAAATAAAATGAGTCGATTAGCAAAAAGATAATGCTTTCATCTTAAATTTTTTAAACTAATGTAAAATGAGATATTCTTTACCTTCTTGGAGACGTTTTCAATAGTTGCCTTACGGATTAGGGAGAATGCGAACACTAACATACAATCATACATCAACCCCACGATAACTCAACAGTTACAATCCTCTTGTCTTATTTCATACTTATAACACAGACAACATGCATTATCCAAAAAAATAACACATTTATGCGACACACAATATGGTGGTCAGATTTGGTACCACGCATTAGCCGGAAAATTTGTTCAAATTCTTAGTTTTCGATACATGACATATACAATTTGGAAACTTTTAAGAAGAAGGGAGTCGAAAGTAATGCATAAAGGTTTCCTTATTTCCTGCTGCGCAATCTTTTTACTTCAGCATAAATCATTGAATATACAGTAAAATAATAAGTTAATGATAATCTCAATACAAAAGTAATTAAGTTTATAAGGTCTGGTGGTACTTTTTTAGGATGATGTCTGATATGAGAAAATGTTAAAAAATACTTGTTATCAGATGGATTAAACCTATAATCCTCCCTATCAACTTACTTGTGTTGATAAAATTGGTCAATTTTTTATTCAATTTTTAGCTAACCATTCCAAGAATTTTCTGAGATCCAGATAGATAATCATACGACAAGCCAAACGTTTAAAACATAATGTCGCTATTTCCAAACATCAGACTAATATCAAATTTTACAATTCATCGTGATCTTCTGCATATGCGGGATGTAGAGGAGCATAAACACTCACGAAGTTTAAGCAGCATATATTAAAAATATTAAGAATAAAACTACCCTTCTAAGCAGATTCGAAACACCAACAGGTCAAGGTTTTGTAAAATCACACTGGTTAATTGGAATATATATGTAGTACTCAAATGGCATAAAACCTTTATGCTTATATTGATGGTGTAGATATCAGGAAAACTACTCCTGAAGTTATCATATGACCCATACGCATAATTAGCTACTTTAATCGGATGCACTTGAAACAATTAAAGATATAGAATTATTTACCATTTAATTAACACCACACGTAGTAAATTTTGCATATTTCCAAGTTTTATGGGTCAAACATAAGTTCTATTATGTTGGTGTATGTGAGTTTACCACTGAATGAGTACTATCAATGTGTGATCACATGATCACGATAGTGAACGCTTAAAACTTCTTTACCTTTACGAAGGCTCCTTATTTAATTCCAGATTCGAGCATTGCATCCAGAATTGCCACAACTCGCGCACCTTAGACAAATAATTAGCGATTTTCAACTTCAATCTTAGTACACTAACTTCAATCTTAGTACCCTGCTGCACCAAAGATTAAAACAGATACACCTGAAGAATAGCTGTAAGGTGTCACTATTGCACTTTCGAAGTCAATTTAGAAGTCGGAAAAAGTCACTTTAGAAGTGACAGCTGCAACGCAAACCATAGCAGGAATTCTAAACAAAGTTAATTTAGAAATCATGATTTTGTTTTATGTTCTGCAAGTTATTAGTATGTTGAACTCAGTATATTCAACGAAAGAAAACTTGCATACTGTTTAGGTTATAATAGGAGGTAATGTTTTTTACCCAAGAAGAGCGTCTTTACGTCATCTCAGGTTTCTTTATCTGGTTCAACTTCATAGGTCGATAACAACGTAAAACGCATTTAATTAAGGACATACCTGTCTTCCTCTGCCGTCTACATTAATTTGGTTGTGTTAATAAGTGTTTGATTTGACCAACTGTATCAATCAAACACTTTATATGCAGTCAATTATATCGTAGCAAGTGCCCAACGAAGTTCACATGTATCATCACGCAATTTCCTCCAGTTTGGCATTCCAAAAGACCAACACTTCGTCATCCAATCAATAGTTCTCTTGGACCAAAACCTTCTAATAGAATCTTTCTCCACTGGGACAACTTGTGACCATCGCTATCAAATTTGATTGCAAATAAATAATAATTCTTTCTAAAACTTTAATAACAATTGTCAGTAAATCGGTCATCAGAACACACCCTCCAACCAATACACAAACTTCTACATTCGATAACACCTTCATTAAAACCTGAAAATAAAAATAAATAACAATTCATAAAAGAGGAAGAGATACAAACAAGCACGCTGAACTGAAGTATCACATATTTAATAATAATTAATAATAATAAAATATTAAAAAGTAGCATTTGAATCCTTTTAGCATCAAGCAGATCCACAAGTGTACTGAACCTGGTTATATGATTATGTTTAATACAATATATAAGCATGGTAAAAATGGACAAAATCAACCTGCTAAGAGCTTTGACAAAATCAACCTGCTAAGGATTTGGTCCATATATGAAAACACGAGTAAACTTTTTTTTCTTGTGCTTAATAAAAGAGGTAAAGATTTTTTTTACGTTAAGTAGCAGCAGACGGTGCCTTAAAGCTCTATCATGAGTCCTATCCAAAAGAACCGTAATGTTAAAAAGTAACTTTCATGTTGTAATCAGAATTTTGAGCCTATAAGGCATTCCGAACTGCTCTTGGAATTACATCAGCTTCAGCAGGTAACTCTCCACCCTTAAATATGATTAATATAGTTGATATTAATTAAATTACGTAAAGGTTACTATATCATAAGGTATTATGCAAAGAGTTCAAATATTTACCATCCATCCTAAGAAAGCCTTAAACTTATCGCCTGGATAACATACTTTTTTTTGGCCTGGATAAAGCCTTAAAAGTCTCGTGTAGAGCTAATGAGCGGTAAAAAAGAGAGCTGATTTTAACCTTTCAACTGACTGCCATATCAGATCTCTTGTTTGTGGATTGGACCATGCTTTGGTCCTGCTTATTGGAAATATTAACAGAGACCATAAATGTCACCCGACAGCAAAGCTCACCTTGTGATGCCTGTATATATTTGCTTTATCATCAGTACATGAACAACGTTTTTACAGCAGGAAAAAGAAAGTTTTATTTTGTAAACAGTCGTTGACTCACTTGTGAACTTTATTTCCAAAAGGGATTTTAGAGTAGCCATATCGTCTTCCTTAGACCCAAATATTACAATACATGTTCCAAATCCAATAGTGAGCTCGCAATCTTCAATGATGTATGTGTACCAATACAATATCACATATAAGGAGTGTTTGGGGTCCTTACGATTTCTGAAAGCTCACAGCTAGTTCTTATAAGATGAGTCCACCGTGCTATCATGAATGAGATTATAAATTATTTCAAACCCTGCAATCTATGGTTTTTCTCTGTTCCTATGCTTTTATTTTTATCCTTCAGTTTATCGTTAGAACTCTTCCAAA
>JANFOE010002660.1:0-74986 GCA_025667525.1 Glebionis coronaria | reverse complement strand
TATAAGTAAGTGTTAGTTTGCATGTTTATCTAGAGAGTCTCCTTCCACCCTCACTTTATAAACATCGTTTAAAATGTCCCGCTGCGGAGCGCGGGCATTAATCTTCGTTTAAATAAAAACACAAATTATTTTTTATTTATATTTTGATACGTATTTAACAAAGTTAAGCAATGCAAATTATATAAATCATTATTAGCATGAATATAAATATCAAAATGAATGCAGGACCTTAGACATCGGTGTGAGATGAAAATAAATAGACGGGATCCTACATATTAGAACAACATATATTTTTTAAGGTCGTTATGTGTTCCTAAACACACAATGTCTAGAAAATGATAACTAACATTTCAGTTAAACAAAGCCGAATCCTTTGTGCAACAAATATTTATACAAGATATCAATTAATATTACCACATAATGAAAAGTTATATAAAACTTGTGGGTCCATGAGCATCGTAACTGTTTAAGTATTTAAAAATTTAATATTGTTTTATAGAATAATACTACGTATTAAGTATTACAAAATCATGAATTTATAAATCGTGTACGTGTAAGGTTCTGTAAGGTTAATGTAAATGGTTTGTTTATTAATAGTTAAGATATAACTATATAGAATAAAAATATCGAAAGTAAAAAGAGTATGAAATTCGAAAAATAAAAATAGAGATGATTTATATAAATTTACACGATGCTCAGTAAAACAACAACGTAATCAAACATATAAACATTATATGTCTTTAAAAAATATATAATAAACATAAAATCGCAATAACGAAATTATTACTTAGTTTATCTTTTATTTTTAAATCTCGTGCGTGCACGGGTATTAAAACTAGTTTTAGATTTATGAACAAATTTAGTCATTATCACGTTGGTTGAGCATTGGGTACTTAAGTGTCATTGGTTTAGCATTTGTGCGTTACTAATTAATTATATATATTACTTTTATATGGACACCTGTCAGAAAAATAAGGTTGTAAAAATCGTGAATCGCTAGTCTTTCGGTCGACCATTTTGTAATTTGTAATTGTTCTAAGCGGAATTAATCAATGATTAATCGGATCAATATTTTTTGCAAATTTTCGGTATTTCCGGAAGTTTTAAGTATTTTTGGAAATATTATTATTCAAATACAACTTACCATAAATATAAATAGGTACGATAATTGATAAACACAAGTTTACAGTTATTTTTTAGTATTTTCGGCAAGATTTGAAGGTTTTCAACAAGTTTAATCTCCTTTCATCGTCGTTGACCATAACTGACCGCTATCAATCGCCTTACATAAATCGGGAAAATTAATGACTTTTTAGCGATTAAACGACATTGTAAACTTTTTTTACAACCCTTCGAAAGATAATGGAATTAAACACTTAAGCATCTATTTATAACAAAAAATTCCTAAAAACTAAAAGTAACCACATAATGGACACATGATTCCAAAAGTAACAAAATTTGTCTTTTTCTCATTCTATTAGCCGATGGACATGTCCATTTTGTCTACTACTATTACCTTGTCTCATTTCCATTTTGATTTTTAAAGTTTTCATTATTCAATATTAATTTAGATATTGATGTTTATATTATATAATATTTGATTGATCATTTATTTTTACATATTTATTTTTGTTAGTGAACCGAAAACAATAAATTTTGTTCCTTTACTACGTTAAAAATGCGAAAAAAGTTCTTTTAGATGAATGGTCGTGCAAAAACGTCCATTAACTTCGCATTTTCGTGCGAAAAAACATTGATGTTAAAACGAAACTTTTAGTCATTAATGCTTGCAAAATGACAAATATACCCTCATTTTCTTGCCATTTTACTTTTTACATCATTTGTTATCTTCTTATCCACTTTGATTTTTCAGTAACATGACCACCTTTACCACCACCAAAACCAATACCACTATCAACCAATATCAACATACCATGGCTTTCTTTCTTACTTAGATCCCTCATTACCATCGCTACCGTGACCCATCGACAACATATGGGGTTGTTAAATAACAACCTGTTGAGTAAAGTCCTCCTAAAAACACTCGAAAAAAGTGTTCACTTTACTGTTCTATAGAATGCTTTTGCCAACCAGTCAACCAGACTGGGCCTAGCGCCATACCCAGGGGCGGGACTATGTAGAAGGTTCAGGGGGCGACGCCCCCCATGATTCGTCAATAAAATCAAATTTTAGTGTAAAAAAAAAATTTAGGACTATTTTATTAAAGTGCATCCCGTTAGAAAAACGAATTGCCCCCCACTCAGAAATAAAACAATGTAAAAACTTTTAAATTGCCCACAAAAAGAAAAAAAAATAATGTAAAAACCTTATATTTGTATCTTTATTTTGGTGTATACAACGACTTTCGTCCAAAATATTTTTTTTGCCCCCACTCCTTCAACTTCCTGGTTCCGCCACTGGCCATACCTACTCGTTTTGGTAGCTTCACCCCACGCCATGGCCATTTTTCATTTATCTATTTATTCATTTTGTCTTTTTGCGTTTTATTTGTGTTTTAGTATGGTATGTAGAGACTCATGACACTACTTTTACTCGTGAAACCACTCTTTTATGAGGGAGCAGTGTATTGATGATATGTGAAAATCTCGTGCTTGAAAAAATGATAACGCGATAACACTTTTTCCGGCTTGAAGTCATGACACAACTTTATCCGGTACTTTTAGTTCAAAATTAAATCCTAAATTTAAGTTTCCAAAAAATTATAATGTTCACATTTCAAAATAAAACGTTTATATTGTAATTTATGATTTATATAAGCAATATATAAAGGTCTAATATCCGCGTATTGATAAAAACAAGGATTTAAGTTCGTGCTTCGCGACTAATTCTTGAATAGTTTGTTAATAACTCATATCAAACGTGCTTGGTTATAAAAAAGAAGGCAACATCCGGTTTCATATATACATAGGAGCACAAAAATTAATAACGGATGTCATAAGTGCTCTAGTTCTTTTGTAAGTTTAGGTTTGGCAACAATTGACCTTCAGAGACTTGCAATTTTTAGAATAAGGAAAATTGCAAAAAGAGACCAACAAGGTGGGGGTAGTGTACAACGAGTCCAAAATAAAGTTTTATCTGCAAAAAAGACCAGTGCAACCAGGGCAACTGTACAACTTGGAAGAATAAGTGTAGAGGTTGCCATGTGTCCATGTTGTATCAAGTATTCTTAGTATAATGTTTTACGGGCAACTCGTATTTTGTGGCAACTTAGTTATGGGCAACTGGTTTTTTGGTAATTTTATTCTTTTTTTTAATCAACATTTAAGTGACACATAAGTACAATTTTAAAATTTGGCAACCAATAATACATGACAAATAAATATCAATAGATATGGGCATCCCACCACTGTTCACATCTTATTTTTATTTCTTCACTTTATCTTCTTCACTTATTCACTTTATCTTCATCTTTTTCACATCTTATCTTTATTTATCTTTATTTCTTCACTTTATATTCTTCACATCCGACTAAAGTAAATAATATGTTTGTATCGATAATTTTTATACACGATTCAAAAATAAGTTTTGTTATTTTTTATCTTCATTTAATTAGTATGCTTATGTGATTTTAATTTGATTTTAATTTGTGTGTTTCAGGGGTTTTAAATCATTTGATGTTAGTGATAATTTGCGTAAGTTAAGGTATGTTGAGGTTATATTTGTAAGCTTTATGTAGATTTGATCATTTATTTGATATGTTGTACGTTTGAGGTGTGCTTATAGAGAGAGAATGATTAGTTGGTTTTGTGTTAGGTTTTGCAGTCAGATCGGTATGGTTTAGGTCTTGGTTAGAGTAGTACTTGTGAATAATCATTGTTGTTAGAGTATGTGAATTTGAAGACGGCAAAGTGTTTTAGACAAATTTATTTGATGGTTTAGAGTATGTGGATTTGAAATAACCTTTACATGTTTCATAAGCTTAAACAAACACCCCACCATAAGCCTTAGTTTTCTTATGTATTTGAGACTGTAAGTGTCTTCGTGATGGTGTGAGGGTCTTCGTATTTAGAACATTTTTTTGGTGTAGTTAATAACTTTACTAAGCTGCTTTGTACACATTCTATCTGAAACTTGATGGTTAATGTCTGTGAAGTTGGATTACGTGTGGTATAGTCGCCTAGTACTATTGTTAGAGTGGGTATGTAAACACGACACTTGCTAGGATTGAAGTTTAGCATGTTAAGTATATGTGTATAATAACTAGATTCTCAGTTAAAAAGTTCGTTGAAATCGGTCTAATCGAATTGATTACTGGTTTAAGTGCGACTCAGTCGTCTTTTGGTGGGAAACAAATAGATTTGTCGTTGTTGTAAAATAAATGTGCAAAACTTTAAAGTAAATGGTGCAAAATTAAATCTTTTAAAAGTAAATTAATTAAATGACAAAAATTAAAGCTCGACGAAAAGTAAATCTAACAATGTAATAAAATTGCAAACTTGAAATTAAAATAAAGAAAAACAATTAGAATAACACTAAAGAAAAATGACGGGAAAAATAAATGCTTGAAAATAAAACAGGGAATAAACAAAACCTGAGTCGGAATCCAAAATACTGTCACTATCCGGAATACCCCACAAGCTGCTTATCCGGAATATATAAATCTTACCTTTATCCGGAATTCCAATTGTTTAATGCTTTATCCAGAATCCCCTTCAATGCGTTATCCGGAATCTATTCTCGCCCATATTCGGAATACTCACTATCCCGAATGTAGAAATCTCAAGCTATCCGGAATGAGTGTTTAAACTCTTATCCAGAATTCAAGAAATTCCACTATCCGGAATGTTGCTTCAGCTTGTTATCCAGAATCTCTTTGTGGAGGCTTATTCGGAATACTAAAACCACCACTATCCGGAATCACATTAAGACCACTATCCGGAAATTGCGATCTTTACACTATTCAGAATGTTCTGTCCTAGGGCTTATCCTAAATTGGCATGCAAACCCTTATCAGGAATCCGTAAAATGAAGGTTTATACGGATTGTGTATGAACACCTTTATCCGGAATCCATGACAAGCTGACTATTCGGAATTTTGATTTTGGAGGTTATTCGGGAAACAAGGGTATTGAAAACCTGGATATTAATAAGATGCAAATAAGCTAAAAACTAAAATTAAGCTAAAAACAAATAAGCAATTAACCAAAACTTTTACCAAATAAAATTTAAGAAAAAGCAAATAAGACAAAATTTAAAAACTTTTAAAAACACTAAGTAATAAAAATATTTAAAAACAACTTTTTATAAAAATTAACTAATAAGCACTTAGTAATAGCACTCACATTCGCTCTTGGGTTGGTGCCGGTATTTGAAGGAAGAGAGCCCGAAGTAGAGGGTTGTGTTGGGAATAAAATATAGCCAGTCCACTTGAGCACTGACAAGAGGAAAACAAGCGTTGATAGGAAGAAAACAAACGCTGACAGATCAAGCGTTGACAAGAAGAAGTCAAACGTTGATAGGTTGAAGACAAGCACTGATGGAAAGATTTAGTCTACGCGTATTATGTTTCTAGTTTGTTTCTAGTAAAGATAAGTTCAACATTGTATTTTCTATAATTATCTTTACCTAGAATAGTTGATACGTAGACTCTTGTACAAGGCTTTCTATGTCTATAAAAGAAGACCTTTAGGTTATGTTTAATAATAAGTTTTCATACGTTAAACACTTTCATTGTAAGCAAGTTTGTTATTATCAATCAAGTGAAAGTTTGTTTACATCTTTGTGTGTTCTTGTTTAAGTGTTAATTCCGCATAACACTTAGATTACTTTATACATAAACAAAGTTTCTCTACGTGTATAACTTGATCTAATCTCGTATACACAAAGCTTAATCGATCTAAGTTTGGAATCAACAGGTTGAGTACTTGGGAAGAAACTAGCCAACGTATTCTTCAAATCATTTGTTTGATTGCTAAAAGAGGTTTGCATATCATGTCGAAGCTCGGATCTAATATCATTCCCTTGCTTAGTGATATCTCCTTTCAAATTGATGATTTGGCTTTGAAGATTCTTAACTAGCTCTCCTTGGGTCTTCATGAAAGTTTCAACATCTTGATTAATTGGGGTGCTTGTTGAGCGGGTGGGTGATAAGGATTAGAAGCTCGAGGTGGGTTTGGGTTGCTTCTATTGTAGTTGTTGGGGTTGTGGTTTTGAGGAGAAAAATCGGGTGAAAGAAAGTTGTTAGAATGGTAACTTAGCAAGTTACGATCACCTTGAGGTCGGGCTTGATAGCTTTCCGTTGAATAGTTACCATAAGCCGCATACACGTTTTCCAGATTGTCATGAGTAGAATGACAATCAGTGTATGAATGAAGACCCCCACAAATCTCATAAGAAGTTACTACAGCTTTAACTTGTTGTTGTTGACTTGTAGCCAAGGGTTGCATTTTTTGCTCATTTCGACAATTGCGCGGGTCAATTCGGTGATATCAGGGTTTAAAGAAGTAGAAGAAACATTGACTCTCGGGTTATTCCTTGAAGATGTGGATGAATCCCAATTTTTGTGATGAGTAGTCATGTTCTCGATAAGCTCTCTACACTCCTCGGGTCTTCTTTTCATAAATGTGCCACCGGCGGCTGCATTAATCGTATTACGATCACGAAAAGTTAAACCGTTGTAGAAAGTATCTATTGAGGTGACGGGGAGCATGTTGTGGTTTGGACATCGATCGATCAAAACATTATATCGTTCCCAAGCATCAAAAAGCGATTCATCAGGTTCTTGTGTAAATCCACTAATTTGATTCCGAAGGCTCGTGACCATGGATGGTGGAAAGTAGCGCGACAAAAAGCGTTGAGTCTTCTCATCCCAAGTATGAATAGAATTCTTCGGAAGACGATCAAACCATTTTTCGGCATGGTGGGATAAGGTGTGCGGAAATAGGTGAAGGCGAAAAAAATCCATAGTAACAACGGACAACTTCATGCTTTGAGTAACGGTAATGAATTTGTCGAGGTGTTTGTTGGCATCATCATCCGACAATCCACGAAATGGACAAGTATTTTGGACTTGTTGGATCATGTGACGCTTCAACCAAAAGTTTGGAGCCGTGATTTGCATCGGCGCAATCGGTCCTTCGCGTCCATTCATCGTAGGTTGACACAGCTCCTCCATCGTTCGAAGGTCGGGTGGGGGAACATTGTTGTTGTTATTCATGTTGGGGTGGGGTGGATTATTGTTGTTGTGCACACCAACAACAACAATAATAAGTTGAAGATCTAGTACGCATACACCTGCAAAAGAAAAAGAACAAGATACCAAAGAAATAGAGAATATATATATACTTGTAAAAATAAAATAAAATCTTTTTGGTGCAAACCTTTGAAAAAGAAATACTTTTTATATGTTTTGTATTTTTGAATAATTTTAATTTTATGGATTTTTGAAAAATTTTAAGCAAGAAAAATAACGTTCACGAGTGAACGTATCCCAAAATTCAACGCGTCTCTCACAAAAAACCGTTAATCTTTACGAAAAGAGCCGACAGCGGCGCCATTTAATAACTAGATTTTACTCAGTTAAAAAGTTCGTTGAAATCGGTCTAATCGAATTGATTACTGGTTTAAGTGCGACTCAGTCGTCTTTTGGTGGGAAACAAATAGATTTTTCGTTGTTGTAAAATAAATGTGCAAAACTTTAAAGTAAATGGTGCAAAATTGAATCTTTTAAAAGTAAATTAATTAAATGACAAAAATTAAAGCTCGACGAAAAGTAAATTTGATAATGTAATAAAAAGGCAAACTTGAAATTAAAATAAAGAAAAACAATTAGAATAACACTAAAGAAAAATGACGGGAAAAATAAATGCTTGAAAATAAAATAGGGAATAAACTAAACCTGAGTCAGAACCCAAAATATTGTCACTATCCGGAATACCCTACAAGCTGCTTATCTGGAATATATAAATCTTACCTTTATTCGGAATCTGTTCTAGCCCATATTCTGAATACTCACTATCCGGAATGTAGAAATCTCAAGCTATCCGGAATGAGTGTTCAAACTCTTATCCGGAATTCAAGAAATTCCACTATCGGGAATGTTGCTTCAGCTTGTTATCCGGAATCCCTTTGTGGAGGCTTATTCGGAATACTAAAACCACCACTATCCGGAATCACGTTAAGACCACTATCCGAAAATTGTGATCTTTACACTATTCGGAATGTTCTGTCCTAGGGCTTATCCGGAATTGGCATGCAAACCCTTATCCGGAATCCGTAAAATGAAGCTTTATACGGAATGTGTATGAACACCTTTATCCGGAATCCATGACAAGCTGACTATTCGGAATTTTGATTTTGGAGGTTATTCGGGAACAAGGGTATTGAAAACTCGGATATCAATAAGATGCAAATAAGCTAAAAACTAAAATTAAGCTAAAAACAAATAAGCAATTAACCAAAACTTTTACCAAATAAAATTTAAGAAAAAGCAAGTAAGACAAAATTTAAAAACTTTTAAAAACACTAAGTAATAAAAATATTTAAAAACAACTTTTTATAAAAATTAACTAATACGCACTTAATTAAAAATAAGAAAAGCACACAATAAGCTATAAAATCAATAAGCTAACACAATCATAAACATAAAACATAACAATTAATCAAATAAGCATGACAATAAGTACGTAAACATAAAGATTAAGCAAAAACAAGAAAGGTAGAATGAGAGATTAATATAAAAACTTGATTAAAATTTAGATTCAACAATTAAAAGTAAAATCAAGAATTTAATAGCTTACAAATTAACGGTGCAAGAAAAAAAAATTAAATGACAATTAAGTAAATGACATGAAATTAAATGTGGAAGAACTATTTTGTCAAGATAGTCAACACCTCCTAATGTGTCATTAGGAGGGAATTTATAGGTGATTAGGGAGTTAAAACTTCCGCGTTTTAAAGTTCCCTATATAAAAGCCTAGCAAAACTTGACTTAAACACGTTAAGGATACTAGCTAGAGTAAACTTAGATAAGTAAACTCGGGTTGAATCAAAAGATTCACAACGTTTAAAAATTAAAACCACTTTATTAAAATTTATTCTAACAAAGAAAGAAATTAACTATACAAAGGTAAAAACAACTAGGCCAAAATAGATCAAAATTTTTGAAAAATGTCGAAAAATCAATTTTCCGGTTAAAATGAGGACAAATACAAGGAAAAGCCCACTTAACTTCGATAGAAGTCCCCTTACACTTAATATAAACATTGTCCTCAATGTTTAAGCATGTGGGAGTAAACTCCCCTACACTAAGAACATTGTGCACTTTGTTTAAATCTTGCTAAGGAAGAGACAACTAAAGTGATTCCTATTTTAATATTGGAAAATATAAAATAGAGAATCAAAAGAGTTTAGGATAGAACCGGGAAGACGAGTACACGGGATCACGGGTCGTCAAAAGTCATCAAGAATGGATCTTTGAAAGCTCGAATCCCTGCACATGATAAGAAAGAAAACAACAAACACATACTAGGGTCTCCCCCTACACTTATTATTAAAATAAAAGAAAAAAGGATAATACTCGGGTTGCCTCCCGAAAATCGCTTGTTTTTGTTAACCGAGTCATGAGCCTGACTCGACCTTGATTAGCATAGGAAGAAGCTTGAAACATATCCACCGGGATCAAATACATGGTTTTCATCCATCAAGTAACACAAGCTTAAGGCAAACAAGGCAAGCCAAAGAAGAGTAGGCAAGGTTCCCTTAAGCAATTGTTGAGCACGGTGGCAGAGAGTATGATGAGATGCAAGCATATCTCCAAAAGTTCCAAACATATTTCCTTTTATTTTATCAGATGGATACTGAGATGGCTTAAAAATTGCGATACCGGGATCGAACACCTTTCCATTTAGGGGAAAATAACACTCAGGCTTAGTAGACCTTGAAGAAGATCCGCTAATAAATATCACAATCTCATCCTCAAAAGGTGGATAAAGAGGTGTCAATACATAAGTACTGCGGATATCGGTGTCTTCCGGCTTATTCTCCTTTGAAACAATTTTCTTCATATCCAAAGGAGGATAAAGACCATAATCAAAGTCCAAAGGAGGAGAATCATTCTCATTTGGGAAGTAAGTGTTGAGAAAAGTAGCAAAGTCTTCCTCAAATGAGTAGTCATCCAAAGTAGGATCAAGCATTGTTGGTGGAGGATCTTCATCAAAAGTAGGTGTAAGGTCATCATGTGAAGAATCACTCGAAAGAGTATCGACATCATCAAAGTCATCATAAGTTGGCATGTCTGGATACTCTGAAACAAAATTATCATAATCATCCCCATCGGAACTAGAATTATCATCATAGTCATCATAGATTGGTGTAGACTCATATATTGGTGGAGGATCTAAATTGGAGAGAGAATCATCCACATCATCTTGGAAAAGTGGATTATCATTGCAAGAATCGAAAAGAGGATTGTTGTAGGCGACAAAATCATCAAGTACATTAATCATATTCGTTGATTCTCTTCCATTGGATTTATTTGTAATCTTCCCCATTTTAAACACTTGAGCATCATTCCCGAATCTTAAGATTAACTCACCTTCGGCAACATCGACTAATGCTTTTCCGGTTCTCAAGAATTGCTGTCCAAGTATTAACGGAATACGAGGGTCCATTTCATAATCAACAACAACAAAGTCGACCGGAAAAGTGAAGGTACCAACTTTAACAAACACATCTTCGACAATACCAACGGGGTAAGAGAGAGTGAGATTTGCAAGCTCAAGAGTCATCTTTGTTGGTGTAAGATCGGGTAATGATAACTTTTTCCAAACACTTAAAGGCATCAAATTTATACTTGCCCCGAGATCAGCTAAGGCAATAAATTCTTCGGTTTTGTTAAAAGTACATGGTAGGAAAAAACGACCGGAATCTCCAAGTTTTTTCGGAAGTTCTTTAAGAAGGACTGCATAACAATTTTCATTCAATCGAGTATTAACAAACTCGGCCATCTTATCCTTCTTATTAAGCAATTCCTTAAACATCATAACAAATTTAGGCATTTGGGCTAGAGCTTCAACAAGGCTAAAGGTGATGGTCACTCCTGAAATCTTCTTCAAAAGGTTTGACACTTGAATATCATCCTTGGTGAGCAATTGGCACTTGTATAAGCGAGAAGGATAAGGGATATTGGGTTTAGGTGGTGTAGGTGTAGCATGTAAAGGTTGAGATGTTGAAAGTTTAAAGGTGGAAGGTGGGATTGGTGAAGGGTGTTTCTTGGTTACTTCAGTAAGAGGTGGAGACGGTAATGGAGAACTAATACTAGGTGTGGGAGTAGGAGGGATAAATGTTGTTGGAGGAGGTGTAGATGTAGTAACTGGGGGAGGGATAGATGGTCCTACTAAGGTTGATCCACCGCGTGTAGTAATAGCACTCACATTCGCTCTTGGGTTGGTGACGGTATTTGAAGGAAGAGAGCCCGAAGTAGAGGGTTGAGTACTTGGGAAGAAACTTGCCATCATATTCTTCAAATCATTTGTTTGATTGCTAAAAGAGGTTTGCATATCATGTCGAAGCTCGGATCTAGTATCATTCCCTTGCTTAGTGATATCTCCTTTCTAATTGATGATTTGGCTTTGAAGATTCTTAACTAGATATTCTTGGGTCTTCATGAAAGTTTCAACATCTTGATTAATGGGGGGTGCTTGTTGAGCGGGTGGGTGATAAGGATTAGAAGCTCGAGGTGGTTTTGGGTTGCTTCTATTGTAGTTGTTGGGGTTGTGGTTCTGAGGAGAAAAACCGGGTGAAAGAAAGTTGTTAGAACAGTAACTTAGCAAGTTACGATCACCTTGAGGTCGGGCTTGGTAGCTTTCCGTTGAATAGTTACCATAACCCGCATACACGTTTTCTGGATTGTCATGAGTAGAAGGACAATCAATGTATGAATGAGGACCCCCGCAAATCTCACAAGAAGTTGCTACAGCTTTAACTTGTTGTTGTTGATTTGTAGCCAAGAGTTGCATATTTTTGCTCATTTCGACCATTGCGCGGGTCAATTCGGTGAT
The DNA here is from genome assembly GCA_025667525.1 of Glebionis coronaria. Taxonomy (NCBI): domain Eukaryota; kingdom Viridiplantae; phylum Streptophyta; class Magnoliopsida; order Asterales; family Asteraceae; genus Glebionis; species Glebionis coronaria. Next base: position 62,966 of record JANFOE010002660.1, on the reverse strand, counting down.
ATCAGGGTTTGAAGAAGTAGAAGAAACATTGACTCTCGGGTTATTCCTTGAAGATGCGGATGAATACCAATTTTTGTGATGAGTAGTCATGTTCTCGATAAGCTCTCTACACTCCTCGGGTCTTCTTTTCATAAATGTGCCACCGTCGGCTGCATTAATCGTATCACGATCACGAAAAGTTAAACCGTTGTAGAAAGTATCAATTAAGGTGACGGGGAGCATGTTGTGGTTTGGACATCGATCGATCAAAACATTATATCGTTCCCAAGCATCAAAAAGTGATTCATCAGGTTCTTGTATAAATCCACTAATTTGATTCCGAAGGCTCATGACCATGGATGGTGGAAAGTAGCGCGACAAAAAGCGTTGAGTCATCTCATCCCAAGTATGAATTGAATTCTTCGGAAGACGATCAAACCATTTTTCGCCATGGTGGGATAAGGTGTGTGGAAATAGGTGAAGGCGAAGAAAATCCATAGTAACACCGGGCAACTTCATGCTTTGAGTAACGGTAATGAATTTGTCGAGGTGTTTGTTGGCATCATCATCCGGCAATCCACGAAATAGACAAGTATTTTGGACTTGTTGGATCATGTGATGCTTCAACGAAAACTCTGGAGCCGTGATTTGCATCAGCGCAATCGGTCCTCCGCGTCCATTCATCGTAGGTTGACACAACTCCTCCATCGTTCGAAGGTCGGGTGGGGGAACATTGTTGTTGTTATTCATGTTAGGGTGGGGTGGATTATTGTTGTTGTGCACACCAACAACAACAATAATAAGTTGAAGATCTAGTACGCATACACCTGCAAAAGAAAAAGAAAAAGATACCAAAGAAATAGAGAATATATATATATACTTGTAAAAATAAAAATAAAACCTTTTTGGTGCAAAACTTTGAAAAAGAAATGCTTTTTATATGTTTTTTAATGTTTTTGTATTTTTGAAAATTTTTAAGCAAGAAAAATAACGTTCAGGAGTGAACGGATCCCAAGATTCAACGCGTCTCTCACAAAAAACCGTTAATCTTTACGAAAAAAGCCGGCAGCGGTGCCATTTAATAACTAGATTTTACTCAGTTAAAAAGTTCGTGGAAATCGGTCTAATCGAATTGATTACTGGTTTAAGTGTGACTTAATCGTCTTTTGGTGGAAAACAAATAGATTTGTCGTTGTTGTAAAATAAATGTGCAAAACTTTAAAGTAAATGGTGTAAAATTAAATCTTTTAAAAGTAAATTAATTAAATGACAAAATTAAAACTCGACAAAAAGTAAGTTTGACAATTTAATAAAAATGCAAACTTGAAATTAAAATATAAAGAAAAACAATTAGAATAACACTAAAGAAAAATGGCGGGAAAAATAAATGCTTGAAAATAAAACAGGGAATAAACAAAACCTGAGTCGGAATCCAAAATAATGTCACTATCCGGAATACCCCACAAGCTGCTTATCCGGAATATATAAATCTTACCTTTATCCGGAATTCCAATTGTTTAATGCTTTATCCGGAATCCCCTTCAATGCGTTATCCGGAATCTGTTCTAGCCCATTGATACAAGGATTTTACTAGGTTGAAAAAGTTCGTTTTCTCGGTGTCTAATCGAATTGATTACCAGTTTAAAGTGTGACTCAGTCGTTTTTGGTTAACAAAAAGAAATTTGATTATCTATAACTAATTAAAAAGTAAATGCGGAAAGTATTTAAAAGAAAATTAAAGACAGGTACAAATAATAAAAGTAAAACAAGGTGAAAAATTAAGCTAGAAAATTACTAGAAAAACACTTAAATAAAATGCAATCTTAAAATAAAACTAAAATAAAAACAATTTAAAATAAAGTTTAAGAAAATGGCGGGAAATATAAAATTTTGTCCCAGATCCGAATCCCAGATCGGAATCCCAGATCCGAATCCCAGATCCGAATCCCAGATCCGAATCCCAGATCCGAATCTTAGATCCGAATCCCAGATCCGAATCCTAGATCCGAATCCCAGATCCGAATCCCAGATCTGAATCCCAGATCCGAATCCCAGATCCGAATCCCAGATCCGAATAAGTGGGAGTATCACAATACCGATCGCAATGTAGAAACCCTTGTGGTTTTTGCGATCGTAACAAGCTGTCGGAATCCAAATCCCATTCCGATGGAATGTAATACAAATAAGCAAAACCAATAAGCTAATACTAATAAGCAATAACCGAAACTTGATTAAAAAGATAATGAGACGAGACAAAAAGCAACAAATTTAAAGACTTTATCAAAACACAAAATAAGCAAACAAAATAAGCAAACTTTAAAAAGATAAAACTTTTTAGAAAACTTTAAAATCAAATAAGCTAAATACAAAATAAGCCAATAAGATTGTCAAACTTATAGCTTAATTCGTATACAAGCCTAGATGAAAATAAAAAGATAAACTTTTTAATCAAATAAACAATAAGATTAAGCAAAATCAATGCTTAATCCGAACCACAATCAAACCAAAGACAAGAAAAGTAGGATGAGAATGATAAAGAAAATCTTGATTAAAGGAAAATAAAGATTAAACAACAAAATTAAAAACACTTACTTGAATTAAAGGAATTAAAGTGCAAGACAATTAATTAAAATGACATGAAAAATAAAGTTGCAAGAAAATGAAAATGGTGGAAGAGCTAATTTGTCAAGTTAGCCAACAACTATGAAATGAAAACATAACAAACTATTTATAGGGGAGATTAGGGAGGAGCTTAGGAAGCTTCCTCCCTCTTTCTTCTTTTCCTTAATTGCATGCTTTAGTCCTTAAGCCTTTTAATCTTCTTAAATCTTGGACTTAATTGCTTTGTCTCGGGATTTCTTTGAACTTGTCTTTTAATTCTTCAATAAATACGACTTGAGTTCTTCGGCTTTTGGTAAACTTTCGTCTTTTGACTTTTTCTTTGATAAATCTTCAGAATTGGTCTTGGACTTCCGTTCTTTTTCCACTCTTGATCTTTCGACTTCATCTTTCGTCTTTTTCCTTGATAAAAGCCCGTGAATGCCGTGTTTTCTCCACTTTTCACCTTTTCGTCCTAAATCACAACAAAAACACAAACCACGCATAATTCTGACATAAATGACATAAATCGTTTTGGCTCGGTTGTTATTGTAATTAAGTGGTAAAAAGGATGGGTGTTTACACACCTATCAAATCCCCTACACTTAACCATTGTCATGCCCTCATGCAATGCTTAGTGATAAAGCAATTTTACACTTTTCTCATAATCAATCAACCTTGGCCTTATTAAAATTCTACTAAACAAAAATTTAAACACTAAGAGAAATTAAAACTTTAAAGGAAACAAAAGGAATAGAAAACCATTTTCACTTGAAAATAGCTACATGGAAATAACTTGCAAAGAGATCTAAGACTTACATTAGGGCTTCGGCGCTGCGAAGATTTATCACCCTCAATTTTCACGTTCCCCAAACTAAGCTTAAAAACGAGATCATTGTTATTATAAGTTAGCAAAACAAACACTTACACACATGGCTTAATTATATGCTTAAACTCCCTTATTCCTAATTGTATCTCTTATATTTTATTTTTGTCTTAGAATGATCATGAAGATGCATTTTTGGACTTATTTCGATAGTTTATTTAGGCAGAAAGCAAAGTAGGACGATTTGATTAATAGTTAGCTAAAGGACAAAATCTCTTAAAACTGCTTCTCGGGATATCAAAAAGTTCATATCTTGGCATAACTCGTTTCACGATTTGAGACCTTTCTCGGGCCGATATTTGGCATGTACTTCATACTTCATATCTTCGAGAGACGTTCTTGAGATAATGGTCTTCTCTTTGTTAATAGAGTTTCTTCACTTGGAGACTTTTGAGGGGTACTCCAACTTTGTTGACCACGACTTCATGATTATTTCTTCAATCGCTAATTGGGATTTTGAGATACAACGATCTGCCTCCTTTTCGGACTTGGATCTATTTATCCTCATACCTTGTTAGGGTCTTTTCGGATAGACTTCTCCATGATCTTTATGGGAGTTGATTGCTTTTCGTCGTGAGTCTTGATCCTTCATATTGATTTTGGGAATAATTCTTTTCACATCACCTTGGATATTTAGCAATAAAATGGAATCCTCATGCCTTGTTAGGGCCTTTTCGGACTCGCCAATCTTCGCGCCCTGCTTCATAAGTTATGCCTTGGCTATGAACTCTTATCATTACCGAGCAACTTTTAAACGATCTTGGGCTAGAAGCTAAGTAACTTTTCAAATCGTACGACCTTACTTATTGCAGATAAATTATTAGCAAGTGATGGGAGAATAGGCAGATAATCACACCAAGTGTGCTTGTGCAAGAATACCGACTTATAATTGACTCTATCATTTCTCGTTCTCCACAATTTAAAATCTCAAGTAATGAGACTCGTGGATGCTTAGCCTAATAAACCAATTAAGGTCTACATGGTTAAGGATACTAGCTAGAATAAACTTGGATAAGTCAATTTGGGTTGAGTCAAAATAATCGCAACGGGCCTAATATGTCAAAAACTTCTAAACTAGCTACACCACTTTATTAATATTTTTGACTTTATTGCGGGATATATACATATAAAAGCAACGATAAAATTTTTAAAATATTACGACTAAATGGCCAAAGTTAATTAAAAATTTGAAAAATGCTGAAAAAGATGATTTTCCGGTTAAATGAAGGCATTTTAATGGAATAGTCCACTTAAAACTTCGATAGAAGTCCCCCTACACTTAATATAAACATTGTCCTCAATGTTTAAGCATGTGGGAGTAAACTCCCCTACACTTAGGACATTGTGCACGTTGTTTAAATCTTGCTAAGGAAGAGACAACTAACGAGATTCCTATTTTAATATTGAGAAATATAAAATAGTGAATCGAAAAGAGTTTAGGATAGAACCGGGAAGAAGGGAACACGGAATCACGGTTCGTCAAAAGTCATCAAGAGTGTGTCTTTGAAGCTCGAATCCCTGCATATGATAAGAAAGAGAACAAGGAAAACCACGGGGCTCCCCCTACACTTATGGTGAAAACAGATAAAGATAGATAATCGGGTTGCCTCCCGAAGAGCGCTTGTTTTTGTTAACCGAGTCACGAGCCTGACTCGTCCCCAAATTAAATGGTCCATGGGGAAGCCTCAAATGTAATACCGGGATCAAAGAGCTTGTCCTCGTTCCCGGTTGACATCAACAAAGGAGAGGCGAGGGGATAAGTCTTGAATGGGAGAAAGGTCTGTTCAACATACGAGAAGTATATGAAATCAAGATCCACGGGAGGTGGGGTAGGTAAAGTAAGCACAATGTCATCCCCCAAAGACAATGGATGCTGAGCACTCGGCAAAGCCGTGATGGTATCAATTATAGAATTGTCATTGTCACCTCCCGGGTCAAAGCACTCATCCTCAGTTCCCGGTATGAAACGAGGAGAGTAAAAGCGATACATCACCCGCTTGGGTGTGCACGTGGTAGGATGAGGTGGAAATATAATATGAGAAGTATGAGAACAATTATCCTCCACCTGCGTCTCTTTTTCAGTAGAGTCAAGTCTTTCCACCTCTGCGATAGAAGGAGGTATGGCTAACAAAGTATGCTCATTAATAGCAAGAGAATCAGGGCTATTAATATCCTCAATCCCTTTGTCAAAGAGCGGATTCACCTCACTAGATATGTAGGCGTCATCAAAATCAAATAAAGGGTTCGAATAAATCTTGAAAGTTTCATGCAGAACGTCTTCATCGGATAGTGACTCGTCATCACTAGAAGTAAAATCATCATCTTGATCAAAAAGAGGATTAGAGAAAGCCAAAGAATCATCTCCCAAAGTGTTGGTGGAAGGAACATCATCATTAAGAGCGACCTCATCCGTAAGCTCCTCAAAAGTTAGCACATCACAAACCTCATCAAAGAATTTATCAAGACCGAAATCACTAATCTCACTCGAAGTATCACAATCCTTAGAGGCGTTGGGGAAATTAAGAGAGGGAAGTACAATTGCGCTAGGACATTGAGCAACTAGATCATTCCAAGAAATAGTATTCTCATCGTCATCATCATCATAATGGTATTGACGCACAAGAGGAGGGGTATAATCACTAAGATTAGAAACTTGCTCTTGTTGCTGTCGCTTTTCCTCGTCCCTAACTTCTTTAAGCAGAACAACGGCTTCTTGAAGTTGCAAAACAATGGAGTGTGTTTCTTCATTCAAAGTAGTGAGTTGTTGAATTCTCTGAGAGGATTGATGATTGAGGTTGGGGTGTGGGGGCTCACAGTTATGAAAACCAGCATTATAGAACGGATGTGGCTCAAAGTAAGTCATCGGTTGAGAAGAATTAGAACATGGATTTGGTTCATAATAATCCATCGATGAAGAAAAATGAGGACACGGATTTGGTTCATAAAAATTCATTGGTTGACAATAAGAAGTATCGTGAGGGCCCCCACAGTTGTTGCAAAACGGGTATAGAGAAAAATCGGGTGCGTCTTGTGGATAGCTATTATCATTGTCATAATTGTACCCCGGTTCTTGCCCGTGACCATACGGGTATCGAACCGGGCACGAAACATGCCAATGAGAATCGCTTCCACAATAGATGCACGGGGGAACAGGAGGTGGATTCAAAAAGGACGAATTAGTCGAGTTGCACAAGGGACAAAATCCTAGTTGTGAATCGATTGAAATTGGAGGAAGATCTCGTCCGCATCGCTCGCATGAACACCATTTACATGAGTCGTTACCAGATAATTGTTTCCCACACCCGACGCAACGGACATAAGAATCCATAAAGAAAAATAGATAAGCAAGAAGAATATTTTGTTGCAAAACTTTGAAAAAGAAATGCTTTTTATGATTTTTCAAATGTTTTTGGATTTTTGAAAATTTTGGACACGAAAAATAACGTTCACGAGTGAATGGATCCCAAAAGTCAACGCGTCTCTCACAAAAAACCGTTAATCCTCACGAAAAGAGCCGGCAGCGGCGCCATTTGAAATTAAGATTTTGCTAGTTAAAAAAGTTCGTTTTCTCGGTGTCTAATCGAATTGATTACCATTTTAAAGTGTGACTCGGTCGTTTTTGGTTAACAAAAAGAAATTTGATTATCTATAACTAATTAAAAAGTAAATGCGGAAAGTATTTAAAAGAAAATTAAAGACATGTACAAATAATAAAAGTAAAACAAGGTGAAAAATTAAGCTAGAAAATTACTAGAAAAACACTTAAATAAAATGCAATCTTAAAATAAAACTAAAATATAAACAATTTAAAATAAAGTTTAAGAAAATGGCGGGAAATATAAAATTTTGTCCCAGATCCGAATCCCAGATCGGAATCCCAGATCCGAATCGCAGATCCGAATCCCAGATCCGAATCTCAGATCCGAATCCCAGATCCGAATCCCAGATCCGAATCCCAGATCAGAATCCCAGATCAGAATCCCAGATCCGAATCCCAGATCCGAATCCCAGATCTGAATCCCAGATCTGAATCCCAGATCCGAATCCCAGATCCGAGTCCCAGATCCGAATCCCAGATCCGAATCCCAGATCCGAATCCCAGATCCGAATCCCAGATCCGAATCCTAGATCCGAATCCCAGATCCGAATCCCAGATCCGAATCCCAGATCCGAATCCCAGATCCGAATCCCAGATCCGAACCCCAGATCTGAATCCAAGATCCGAATCCCAGATCCGAATAAGGGGGAGTATCACAATACCGATCGCAATGTAGAAACCTTTGTGGTTTTTGCGATCGTAACAAGCTGTCGAAATCCAAATCCCATTCCGATGGAATGTAATACAAATAAGCAAAACCAATAAGCTAATACTAATAAGCAATAACCGAAACTTGATTAAAAAGATAATGAGACGAGACAAAAAGCAACAAATTTAACGACTTTATCAAAACACAAAATAAGCAAACTAAATAAGCAAACTTTAAAAAGATAAAACTTTTTAGAAAACTTTAAAATCAAATAAGCTAAATACAAAATAAGCCAATAAGATTGTCAAACTTATAGCTTAATTCGTATACAAGCCTAGATGAAAATAAAAAGATGAACTTTTTAATCAAATAAACAATAAGATTAAGCAAAATCAATGCTTAATCCGAACCACAATCAAATCAAAGACAAGAAAAGTAGGATGAGAATGATAAAGAAAATCTTGATTAAAGGAAAATAAAGATTAAACAACAAAATTAAAAACACTTACTTGAATTAAAGGAATTAAAGTGCAAGACAATTAATTAAAATGACATGAAAAATAAAGTTGCAAGAAAATGAAAATGGTGGAAGAGCTAATTTGTCAAGTTAGCCAACAACTATGAAATAAAAACATAACAAACTATTTATAGGGGAGATTAGGGAGGAGCTTAGGAAGCTTCCTCCCTCTTTCTTCTTTTCCTTAATTGCATGCTTTAGTCCTTAAGCCTTTTAATCTTCTTAAATCTTGGACTTAATTGCTTTGTCTCGGGATTTCTTTGAACTTGTCTTTTAATTTTTCAATAAATACGACTTGAGTTCTTTCGCTTTTGGTAAACTTTCGTCTTTTGACTTTTTCTTCGATAAATCTTCAGAATTGGTCTTGGACTTCCGTTCTTTTTCCACTCTTGATCTTTCGACTTCATCTTTCGTCTTTTTCCTTGATAAAAGCCCGTGAATGCCGTGTTTTCTCCACTTTTCACCTTTTCGTCCTAAATCACAACAAAAACACAAACCACGCATAATTCCGACATAAATGACATAAAATGCACGTTTTGGCTCGGTTGTTATTGTAATTAAGTGGTAAAAAGGATGGGTGTTTACACACCTATCACCCATATTCGGAATACTCACTATCCGGAATGTAGAAATCTCAAGCTATCCAGAATGAGTGTTCAAAATCTTATCCGGAATTCAAGAAATTCCACTATCTGGAATGTTGCTTCAGCTTGTTATCCGGAATCTCTTTTGTGGAAACCTTTGTTTCCTCGATCTTTTAGCTACTAGGAATGATCATTGTTCATATGATTAACATAATCAAAGCGGAATTAGAACAACAACCATTAACAAGGTGTTTAGGCACAAGACATGAATTAAAACAATTGGGTTGCTAATTATATTAATAATCAACAACCACTAGACGTGTATACATTAATCCCACGTCTAGTGCAACACACGCTTTTAGGTTTACATTGTATATGAAAGTTATATCAAAAACCTAATAACCCTTGGTTTCTTTTATAGTGTAAGGACTAGGGTTTTACAAGAGATAAGAATGAATAAACATGTAAATCTTCTATTTAAATAACTATATACATAATATATTCTGCATACATATCTAAATAGAAGCTTCCAAAGGCTTTTTGTCTACGTTTCTGTCAATGCTTAGTTTGTACATGACAATGCTTAGATTGTACATGACAATGCTTGAGCCATCAACCTCCGATTTGCTCTTGTCAACGCTTGATTTCTCTTGACAACGCTTTGATAAAATCTTCATGTTTTCTTCGTTTTTGAGTTTCTGCCACATCAACTTTTTGACCCAACAATCTTCCCCTAGTTGATGTCGGCAAAACTCTTTGTGTATCTCTTGTAAGTTGTACATGATCTTCAAATTGCTTCCCCTCAAGTGTAGCATGTATATATTCCCCTTTTTGTCACATCAACAGGGAAGTAAACAATGTATGCAATCTTTGAAGATTCTCCAAATGTAGGCTCTGTATAATGATCTTGAAGAAAAATAACTATAATATTCTTGATGTAGAAGTAGAATAACCCAAACCTATGTTCCATATCTTGTACGATGTGATGAAGTATAGGATTAATACAAAAATCCTCATCCTTTGTGAGACACTGAGCACAATAATGTAACTCCTTCAAGTGACAGAAAATATGTGCATAGAGTACCATAAGAAAGATCACATATTCCTAGATCTTGTATTACTTCATCAGTAACAATGTAAGCCCAAACAAGTTACCTTAAAAGTCCATGACTGGAAGTGCACGACTTTAAGATATGATAGAACACATACTTGCGAAAATCTTCTTCAATCATCAAACTTACCATAAGAATTCTTCCCCTTAAGCCAACACCTCTTCATGATGAATTTTAATGGAATAACATCTTCATACCATATGTAAAAGCTCAAATATGGATAACTCTTTCACAAGGCTATCCCGATTACATAGTTTAAAATATCCATCAAATTCTTCATGAATTGTTGTTAACTTACTTAAAAATCATTTACTCCTTGTAAAAATATCCGAGCCATAAATATCAACATGATATTCTATATAAAAACGGAGATTCCATGTACCTTCGTGTGTAAATTCCTCCTTTTTGTGTGCTAAAAACGTACCAATTTTCTCAACAGCAGCCATTCTTTTGTTATCCGAGATTCCTTACTGTCCAACTTCTTAAACACATGCATTGTCTGATATCGAACAACACCTAACAACGTTAGAACAAGTGTTTCTCGGACAACTCATGTCAACGCTTCTTGTCAGCGTTAGACTTATTTCTGTCAGCGTTTGAATAACAAGCATCAGCGGCTAAATAGTAACGTATCATTAAAACGTTCTTATCACAGAAACCCCATGTAATAAGTCAGATCATATAATATTCTTCCAAGCTTTTAGGCAATAATGAAGAGATTATGATTTGATGCAAATATCCAAGTTACTATAACTGTGTGAAGAAAAACCTCGTATTAATCCTATAAAATAGGATATCAACCATGTCTTCACATGATATGCCATCACACCCCATGAAATCAGGAACTAATTTTTAGTTTGAGATAAAGAGCAAGTATAATTTCCATAAACAAAGTATATAATACGATTCTTGAAAGACAACCTCTCAAAAATCACAACTGTATTCTTTGTCAATGTTATCCATACCTTTCTGAAATCTCTTCACGTCTGATCATTCCATATCTTCATTATATGTTTTAGATAATGTATAACAGCCATGATCACTTTTTGAAAAAGAATACCTGCTGTTATTATCACATGTGGACAGATCTAGGGTTTACATGCTGAAAACCTTTGTTATCAAACCATAATCCACGTATGTTCACTTTTCTTTTTGTATCCCACGTGATACAAACACATAGCATAATCCTTCAACAGTGTATCTTCTGCATCATGCATCATGATCTGCTGCTAAACCTCATGGATCTAGGGTTTGTCAAGTAAACCCTAAACGAAAATCACAACAGCGATGAACAAAGAACTAGGGTTCATCATGATTTTTAGAAAATCACTCACCAAAGCTAGTATGCTTGATTATAATGAACAAGAACACACCTTCCTTCCTGTTTAGATACGATTTAGGGTTTTTAGAAAACCCTAAATCTTAATTTTATGAAAAACAGGAAGTCTGAAAATCACCTCTGCTGCTAACTTTAACACCTAATAACTTTTTCTTGGGGATAGATCTCGACAATCCCTCCGGCGGATGTTTAGATATATGTATGTAGAACATACATAAAAAATTTCGTGGCGATCCAACGGTTCAATAAAAAGTTATAGCCTTCTGAATACTGATGCGCACACAAAAACGTCCAAAAAACCCTAGACGGATTTTTCTTCTTTTCACCATACACGAACACCTTTTTGGTCCTAGCATCACGAGCCACGAGGCTCTGATACCAATTGTGGAAACCTTGGTTTCCTTGATCTTTTAGCTACTAGGAATGATCATTGTTCATATGATTAACATAATCAAAGTGGAATTAGAACAACAACCATTTACAAGGTGTTTAGGCACAAGACATGAATTAAAACAATTGGGTTGCTAATTATATTAATAATCAACAACCACTAGACGTGTATACATTAATCCCACGTCTAGTGCAACACACGCTTTTAGGTTTACATTGTATATGAAAGTTATATCAAAAACCTAATAACCCTTGGTTCCTTTTATAGTGTAAGGACTAGGGTATTACAAGAGATAAGAATGAATAAACATGTAAATCTTCTATTTAAATAACTATATACAGAATATATTCTACATACATATCTAAATAGAAGCTTCCAAAGGCTTCTTGTCTACGTTTCTGTCAATGCTTAGTTTATACATGACAATGCTTAGATTGTACATGACAATGCTTGAGCCATCAACCTCCGATTTGCTCTTGTCAACGCTTGATTTGCTCTTGACAACGCTTAGACAAAATCTTCATGTTTTCTTTGTTTTTGAGTTTCTGCTGCATCAACTTTTTGACCCAACACCTTTGTGGAGGCTTATTCGGAATACTAAAACCACCACTATCCGGAATCACGTTAAGACCACTATCCGGAAATTGTGATCTTTACACTATTCGGAATGTTCTGTCCTAGGGCTTATCCGGAATTGGCATGCAAACCCTTATCCGGAATTCGTAAAATGAAGGTTTTTACGGAATGTGTATGAACACCTTTATCCGAAATCCATGACAAGCTGACTATACGGAATTTTGATTTTGGAAGTTATTCGGGAAACAAGGGTATTGAAAACCTGGATATCAATAAGATGCAAATAAGCTAAAAACTAAAATTAAGATAAAAACAAATATGCAATTAACCAAAACTTTTACCAAATAAAATTTAAGAAATAGCAAGTAAGATAAAATTTAAAAACTTTTAAAAACACTAAGTAATAAAAATATTTAAAAACAACTTTTTATAAAAATTAACTAATAATCACTTAATTAAAAATAAGAAAAGCACACAATAAGCTATAAAATCAATAAGCTAACACAATCATAAACATAAAAACATAATAATTAATCAAATAAGCATGACAATAAGTACGTAAACATAAAGATTAAGCAAAAACAAGAAAGGTAGAATGAGAGATTAATATAAAAAACTGATTAAAATTAAGATTCAACAATTAAAAGTAAAAGCAAGAATTTAAGAGCTTACAAATTATCGGTGCAAGACAAGGAAATTAAATGACAATTAAGTAAATGACATGAAATTAAATGTGGAAGAACTATTTTGTCAAGATAGTCAACACCTTCTAATGTGTCATTAGGAGGGAATTTATAGGTGATTAGGGAGGTTATCATGTGTTGCTCCTTTCTTTCTTTTCTCGTCTTTTCGTCTTCTAAATTCTTCGACTTTTTCGACTTTTGTCTCGGGATTATTTGAACTCGTCTTGTAATTTCTTCATTAATTGACTTGAGTTCTTCGACTTCATTAAACTTCCGTCTTTAGACTTTTTCTTCGATAAATCTTCAGAATAGGCCTTGGACTTCCGTTCTTTTGCACTCTTTATCTTTTGACTTCGTCTTTTGTCTTTTTTCGATAAAAGCCCGTGTTTTCTTCCCTTTTCACATTTTGATCCTAAAACACAACAAAAACACAAACCACACATAATTCTGACATTTACGACGTAAAATACACGTTTTGGCTTGGTTATTATTACAATTAAGTGGTCAAAGGATAAGTGTTTTCACACTTATTAGTGTATAGATTGACTACATTTATTTGTTTAAGATTGTACACCATGTGTTTATTTAGGTTTCACATTGAGTCGTATTCACTTGTAGGAAGTATAGTTTAGATGACACTTGAAAGCCTCAATACTAGAGGATTATTAGTGGTGTATGAAAAAAGGTTTGGTATATTTTTTAACGCTCAGAATTGTTGTTGTGTTGTTTATATATATAACTTCTGATTTGTTGTTTTGGAAGACGTTTTTTGTATGAATAAAGTTTTTGTAGGCAAAGGCTATCTCTAGTTCTGCATACTATTAGTTAAACAAGTCCTTATTTTTTCCATTTTTTGTTGCTCTTTTAGTTGTGCATGAATACAGGCTTGGTTGATGCCTTTGTTTTAAATGTAGTCTTGTTTCCCAATTAATGAATCCAATATAGCATCTATAGATGCACCAACATCATTTTGTTTACCCTTTTCTAGAAAAGGACCTCTTACTTTGCCCTTCGTAATTGCTTTTCATCGGTATCAATATCATCAATCAAATCATTCATTTCGGTCATTAATGAGTGACCCTTTTCTTTTCTACTGATTGGTCGAAGTTATTCCTTCATAATTCTCACTTTTGGAGCTTCTTTGGGTAGCAAATAGTCTTAGTCATCACTCTGAATTTTGTCACGTTCACTTTAAGTTTTAGTACGTGAATTCTTTTTTTCAGCTTGAGTATCTGGATACATCAAAGTGTGGATTATATCATGCACTGAATGTCTGGATTGATCCATGTGTGGATTATATTCACATACCGAAAGTCAAAGTCAAAGTTAGAGTAATCAGACCAGTGGATTTGTTACCCAAACAAACGCAAAAAAGTGACACCAAAATGGGAAGGAAAAACTTTGACCAATCAAAAGAAAAGAAAAGGGTTACTGATTAATGACCGAAATAGATGATTTGATAGATGATATTGATGCCCATGAAAAAGCAAATATGAATGGCAAAGTAAGAGGTCCTTATATAAAAAAGGGTAAACCAAAAGATGCTGGTGTACAGAAGCTATATTGGATTTAATTATTGGGCAAGAAGACGACGTTCAAAATAAAGGCATTGGTGATTGTATAGCCAAATAAAGTTCATACAGATGGTGATTCGGAGTGTGATTCTGCATGTCAAACAACATATGAATCAGATGTCGAAGCTCAATATCAATAAATTTAACTTTGAGCTCTAGTCTGAAGAAATAGGTTCTTATGGAAACATAATGGTTAGTTTCTATTCTTGTCTTGCATTTAGTAATAGAAATTGGCCTATTTATGACGTTAGAAAATGCACCTTTTCTAGTGTAAATCTTTACTTTATCTTCTATTTATGAACGCGAAGAATCAAGACAACAACTTTTATGAGGACCATGATATTAAAGCAACACATTACAAAATGTGAAAGGGGTTCATAATGGCAATATCTACCTTGAAGAGAAACCGGGCTTAAGATGTGGTTTATGTGGAGTTGTAATTCTTGAAAGCAGACATGTGATACCGAAGCTAGTGAGTAACTGTATCTCTTGACGCCTTTTATTTGTCCTGTTGACTCATCGGATTAGCTAGATTCAATAGTTTCAAATGTGCATGTTCATTTTCAAAACTTGCTTTTAACTTAAATGCATCTTTTAACAATTTTCCATCACATATTGCATGAAACATATGCACCTGATAGGTAGAGAAGAGGTCATCCTTCTAGTGAACAACAATTCCTTAACAAGTTTCCTTAAGACTAAAGACATTCAAGGATATTTGTATCCCCGTCAAAAAGAAGGCTTCAAGTTTATATTGAGGGCTAGAGACTGAGTACAGTTGTATGTATACAGATGTCTTCATGATCTCTTCTGGTACAACCATGTAAAGAATGCGTGCATTTAACAAGAAAAACTTTAAGGCGGAATCTTCGTATATACCTAGACATTATTTATTATTTAAAATGTTATTGGGAGCACCGAATCTTTACTCATCCGTGTTGTGGTTTTTC
Organism: Glebionis coronaria; assembly: GCA_025667525.1. NCBI lineage: Eukaryota > Viridiplantae > Streptophyta > Magnoliopsida > Asterales > Asteraceae > Glebionis > Glebionis coronaria. The sequence continues at coordinate 47,530 of JANFOE010002660.1, read as the reverse complement.
TAATAATTATTGTGTTAATGTATCATTTATCTTTTTCCTTCATCAAATGTTGAAATTTATATTCACACGTTTAGAACTACGTACATATACAATCAGTTCATAGTAACAATTTTGAACAAATGATATATCAAGTTGGGCGACAATTTTCTTTACCATTAGCGACTATGAGGATGTATATGCTCATTTATATTCATTTTTAGCTTTATCACCCGCCCAATGGGCATGTATGCTTCATGAAAGTATATGAGTAATAATAATTTGAAAAATCTTATTGTTATAAGTCGTAAACCATATTAATTTAAAAATTCTAATAGAATTCTTATACATTTACATTAAATATTTTGTATACACATAAAAGATAAAAATAAAAAACCAAAAAAAATATTTATTTTGACTCGTATATAAACGACTCCAAAAAACTATCTATAAAAAAAAGTGTGTGTGGGTGTATCCAGTAAAATTTCGTCCCCAAATCAATCAATCCGATTGAACAAACATCAAAGGTATCCGGAACTTCAAAATCGAATACACAAAAGTATGATCCTTCCAACTTGATTTCTGATGAATAATATAATTTCATATCTAGATTAACATTGTACTCATATCCTTCCATCTATTTTTTGTGCACTAATAATCAATAAGTCAAATTTAGTACTTGATTATGATTGAGATTAATAATCAAACATATTTTATAGTCCTAATATAAGTTATTGTCTAGGGTTTGACCAATGCTTGTTTGATTTTGTTAACAACATAGATACGTATAAGTATGAATTTTAGGATTTGCTTATGTTATGCTTTTTGATTCTCATACAATAAAAATTAATTGTAAATAATATTTTGATAAACTTGGTTATAAACAACGGAAAACAAAACGATGATATAGATAAATGAATTTTGGGCATGGTAATTGCACGTTTGTTCTTTTTGTGTACATAAAAATCCTCAAAGATAAGCAACCTAAATCTCAGTTATTTTTTAAAACTGATTATAAACATGTACTTTTTTAAAGAATGTTATGTCAAGGAGACTATAGAAATATATAAGGATAGCATTTGTTACGATCAAATCTCTGCATATTTACATTCTGTTTTTATTTGAATGTCGTAAGACTTTAAATATTTTTGTATGCAACTGTATTGATGTTTTAAATGATACGGAATATGTATAAAATGCCTCTATAATTCGTTTTCCTGATCAACACGGATACATTTCCAAAAACACGTGTATTATAATACTATTTTGTCAAATTTCACTGTTTTGATATCATGGTTTTAAAAATTAAGCATATGTCTTGAACTTCTATATATTTTGCAAATCCTACCGTCGTTTTTCAAGGAAGGTTATTATAACGGAAACATGTACATGTGCGTAACAAGTAATGATCTCTACAGGCTTAAATTCGATTATAAAGTACCAAACGGTGGAAATATTCGTGTGAACATGGAAAATGTAGTATTGATGCATTTCATTGAAGAGGGTGATGACACATTTTATGTGACTGGGTATGGTATTGACAGAATGGAATGTGGGGGTGTATAATGTCATAACTAACACGCCAAAAAGATTACTGACACATTCTTGGCCTTATAAAGATTATGCACATGTATGTTTACATATATACTCAAATCCTTATAAATGTAACATATGTTTTAAATAACATGATTATCTTGAATGAAACAAAAAAATATATTAATAACATACCATTTATTATGTTTTTGTCATTTGCTGGCTATTTACAAATGGTTCTGCTAACTTTCCAAGCTGGCTTTAATGAAAATGAACCATTACTTATATCAGCAAACAATGAGACCTATATTGTAAGATATGAAAGGGTAGAGTCTCATGAAAACACCGACGTCTTCAAGTATCAGTTGAATGAAACAGATTGGACTGCATTAGCTAATGGACTGGAATTTACGGATGGAATGTATGTAGTGTTCACAAAAAAAAATTCAAAACATACTCGGACTAATGGCTTTTCAAATAGACGAGAACCCAGTAACTCTTATAGAAGTTTCTATTATAACCAACCTAAGGAAAGGACAAAGGGAACTGTCTTATACAGAAAAAGGTATGATCAACTAATGAAAGTATAATTCTTATAACTTTAATTGTATAATAAGACAGTTGACCGAGTAGCTGATAAGAGGATGCATCACGTATGTTTTTTGCCACATCATTCTGGCCATTTCGCCGAAAGATCTCGTGCATTCTATAGGCAATTTTCATTAACGGTGGATAAGCAAAGATTGGTAACAGTTTAGGTTTAATTTAATAACATTTTACTAATCAATTGATACATATGATATAGTTTAATTAAACGTGTATCTGATATGAATTTGGTTAGGTCATTAAAGCTTCAATAATGAAAGAACATCCGATGCATATTTATAGTAGGGCTCTGATGAGACACCATGATCAAGAATGTTGGATGCTCATTACAACATACCATCACAAGGACAAGCCGTCAAGGATTAACAATGTCAATATTGAAGGAAAATAGAGGGATTTTGGAAAAGCATGCAAGTTTCACAATGATAAGATGCTTAGGGTGAAGTACGTGCGAAATATTCAGGTGTACGACAGTGACGATGAAGAAGAAGATTGTCCAATATTTGATGTTTTTTAGACAATTCCTACTATAAATATAAAAAGTTCGCATATTTTGGTTGTTGAACTTATAACTTTAGTAGAATATTTAGGATTGTGAATTTCTGGAAAATACATTTTGGTTTCATACCATTTGTGTATAATGGTTTATGAACAGGTAGGATGTGTAGTTTCATCATCTACTTTTAATGACATTAGTGTTAATGGTGTAAGAACTTGGGTAATGTTTATTTATTTTAATTATGTTTGTTTATTATATGATGTTGGAATTAGAGCATCTACAATGGTAAAAGCTCTTATAGAGTTTTTTTGATTTTACAAAGTATTTTTAATGGCTTTTTACCATTGGAAGAAAGACTTTTTGGTTTGGTTTTTAACAATGAATTGGATAAATAGAAGTCTTTTGCACCAACATTTTGAGGTATAGGTAAATACAAGCCTTTTTTTGTTAAGACTTACTGTGTATAAAGCTTGATTGGCGTGTTTGAGTTTGTTGTTAGTTGTTTAATTAAGTGCTTGTAACTCCATTGTAGCCAACTGCTAATATTGAGCCCTTTTTTGAAAGAGCCAAATTAAAAAATATAAAAAAATGGCAGCAATCGAACCTTTGACCACTCACCAGTAGCAAAAACAACACAATCTCTCTCACCATCTGATCTTTTTTCCTTTCTAGTTTACACTTCCTTCTATTCTTTTGTTATACTTTTATTTACTTCGTGTGTTTATTCAGCTTATTTTCTTTTCAAGCATTATCTAGTCAAGCACAACTTAAGATTGTAGACTTCATTTTTCTCACTTATTTTACTAGCCTTTGGAGTTCGATCATTTGTTATTTACTTTTTATTAGAGTTTTAATTTATTTTTATTTTTATTAAGTGATTATTTACTAATAAGTGCTTATTCATTTGGCTTATTGCATTTTTCTTGTTCCAAAATCTTTTTAATCTATTTTCAATAGTCTTCCAAAGTATTCATTCCATTTGGGAATATGATTTTTGATTATTTTTGTTCAAACATTGTGCTTATTTAAAAAATCATATCAGAATTTATTTTCTTATCTGATTTTAGGTAGGTTTGTTAAATTTGAGCTTACTCGATGGTCTGGATAAGAATTTGAGTTTTTACGTAAAACACAGTTTTCAAAACCTATAGTTCTAGTCATTTTCGTCAAAAATTTGTAGTTTCAAAGTTGCATATATCGTCGTTTTAAGTTGGCTAGTGGTTTCCTTTTTAATTTTTCGGCAAAGTTTTCTTATTGGTCCTAAAGGCTATTTACAAGCCCATTAAGCAATTTAGCCCACTTTAGGCCCATTTTGGTTTTCAAATAGATCCTTTATTTTGTTTTTGTTTTATTTAGGTAAAAGTTAATTAGTTTTGAATTTTTTAAGTTTTTTGGTTTTTATTATTTTGTCGCGATTTGCGTGCCAACGTAATTCATTTTAGTTTTACTCCGTCGTAGTGTAGTTTCGTCTTTTATTTTCAAAACCCTTATTTTCCCAAAAAATGTAACCAATCCAAAAACGCACTATTGGCCATAACAAACCTCCTCGAAGAACGAACCCGTCGGTTTCTAAATTCACGCACATTTTCCTAAAACGTGTACGACTTTATATATTTAACCTAAATTACTACATCAATCATGGCGCCGCTGCCGGAGAGGTGTTAGTGTCATTATACGTTTTTTGTTTGAGTAGTTTACGTTTTTTACATTCCATTTTTTGGAAGTGTTAATATTGTGAATACTATTTTTTCGTTTTTATTAATCATACTGAAAATGAAAACTCTTTTTGAAACGAATGAAGTATAATGAAAATGAAAATGGAAACATTGCAAATGTAATTCCATTCATTAAACAAAAGGATTACAGTCTCAAAATAAAAAATTCATTCAGTTTCTAGAAATTCCACTTGGGAGATTTCTCAGGATCAAAGGAGAGATGAAGTTCATCGTAATCATACGACTCTCTGAACTCATCATCGTGTTCCTCGATTTCATGCTTAGATTCGTAAACATCATCCTCCTCTTCAAACCTTTGTTGTTGTTACTCCTCTTGTCTCCTTCTTAAAGAAGCATCTTCCTCCATCGGCGTTGTTCTTCCTCCTCTTGCCTAATTCTTAAACGTTGTTGTTTCAGTCGGGCATTCTCTTCATCTTCAAGCTTCCATTGTAGCTCGTCTTCAACTTACATAAGATAATATATGTACTCATTATAAGGATCACCGTAAGCAGCAGCAATAGGCTTTACATCTTCATTTACTATGGCTTTTGTAGACTCCACACAATGTTTCCTAAAACATGGTAGAGTCACTATTAGTACTAATTATTAACACAATTTAATTAGAACATAAATTAGATACAATACTTGTTTTAAACAGCATTAGTGTCTTCAAATCCAACGGCAGTAGAACTCCTTTTTGATGATGAAGCCATTTTTGTGAATTTCAAAAATATTTGTGTATGTAATTAGTTTATGTTATCATTTTGGATGATTATTTCATTAGTGAATCCTTGTTTATATACATTAAGGATAGAATACAAAGAGTCGTCCTGCATGCCTACATCTAATGCATATTCATGCATGTAATTTATTTTTTTTAAGTTCCAAGAATTAACATCATTTGGACGTGTTTAAAGTGTGTTAAGTGTGTTTCCATATAATTTTAACCACAAATTATGGCAAAATAATCATACTAAATATAATTAAATCAAAATACCAACTAAATGAAAAAATATGATCTAAATGAGCAAGCGAAAAAACCACAAACACAAGATGCTGAATAATAAGTGTGAAAACACTTATCCTTTTACCACTTAATTATAATAATAACCAAGCCAAAACGTGCATTTTATGTCATAAATGTCGGAATTATGCGTGGTTTGTGTTTTTGTTGTGATTTAGGACCAAAATGTGAAAAGGGGAGAAAACACGGGCTTTCACTGGCTTTTATAGAAGAAAAAGGCAAAAGACGAAGTCAAAAGATCAAGAGTGCAAAAAGAACGGAAGTCCAGGGCCTATTCTGAAGATTTATCGAAGAAAAGTCTAAAGACGGAAGTTTAATAAATCCGAAGAACTCAAGTCTAATTAATGAAGAAATTACAAGACGAGTTTAATTAATCCTGAGACAAAGTTGTAAAATTCGAAGAATTTAGAAGACGAAAAGACGAGAAAGAAAGAAAGAAGGAAGCTTCCAACACATGCTTACCTCCCTAATCCCCTATAAATACCCTCTTAATATCACATTAGGAGGTGTTGGCTAACTTGACAAACTAGTCTTCCACCATTTTCATTACTTGCACCTTTAATTTTCATGTCATTTACTTAATTGTCATTTTAATTTACTTGTCTTGAACCTTTAATTTCTTGCCTTTAATTCAAGTAAGTCTTTTAATTTTGTTGTTGAATCTTTATTTTCCTTTAATCAAGCTTTTTCATTATCATTCTTATTCTACTTTTCTTGTTTTTGATTTGTTATTGATTCGGATTAAGCATGAATTTTGCTTAATCTTATTGCTTATTTGATTAAAAAGTTTACCTTTTTTATTTCTATCTAGGCTTTCATACGATTTAAGCTTTGAGCTTGACATGCTTATTGGCTTCTTTTGTATTTAGCTTATTAGTTTTTAAGTTTTCTTAAAAGTTTAATCTTTTTAAAGTTTGTTTATAAAGTTTGCTTATTTTTTGTCTTGAAAGTTTTAAAATTTGTGCTTATTTAGTTTTACTTATTCTTGTGTTAATTAAGTTTTTGGTATTTGCTTATTGTCAAAGTGCTTATTTTGTTTTTGCTTATTTGCTCCTTTTTGTTTTTGTACGTTCATCGGAATACGCAAGGGATTTGGATTCCGACAGCTTCACTTATTCTGATCGTTGTATCGGACTAGGGAATTGAGATTCTGATAGTATTTCCCCCTTATTCCGATCGTGATTGAGATCGCTCATTGCGATCGTATATTACGACAGGTCTTAAGGCTTTAATGCAACGAAGTGCTGCCGAAATTTCACTAGCCATATTCCGATAGATCCACATTCCGACAGGATTACATTACATAATCCAACAGGTTTGTTAGACATTCCGATAGGTGAGTGTTATTCCGATAGGTTTGATTTTCATCATTCCGATAGTGGGATTCCGACCAACATTCCGACAGGGGTACTTTTGGTTGCATTCCGATCTGATTCCGACGTAGGCGTTGTGGATATTCCGATAGCTTCTTTTTCAGACATTCCGAATGTTTATTCCGATAGGGGAGGTAAGCATACATTCCGATCGGATTCCGATGGGATTCCGATGGAGTGTATTCCGACGGTAGGATTTGTTTATTAGTTTGTCTTAGTTTTATTTTTAAGTTTGCATCATTTTAAGTTTTCAAATTTTCATTTATATTACATTGTCAAATTTACTTCTCGTCATGTTTTAATTTCTAGTCATTTAATTAATTTACCTTTAAAGTCTTAATTTCTCGTCATTTACTTTTAAAGTTTTTAATATTGCACCATTTACGTTTTAATTAGTTTTAGCTTTAATTACCGTCATTTACTTTAACGTTTTGCACATTTATTTTACTACAACGACCAAATCTATCATTTTCACCAAAAGACAACTGAGTCACACTTAAACCAGTAATCAATTCGATTAGACCGATTTCAACGAACGAAATTTTTATACTTGGGAGAGACGCGTTGCCGACTCTTTTCGTGAAGACTCTTTTCGTGAAATCTAGTTATTAAATGGCGCCGCTGCCGACTCTTTTCGTGAAGATTAACGGTTTTCTGTGAGAGACGCGTTGAATTTTGGGATCCGTTCACTCGTGAACGTTATTTTTCTTGCTCAAAATTTTTCAAAAAATCCATAAAAATTAAAAATTGTTAAAAATCAATAAAAATTAAAAAATTTCAAAAATCCAAAAAGATTTTTATTTTTATTTTTACACGTACATATATATTCTCTATTTCTTTGGTATCTTTTTCTTTTGATTTTGCAGGTGCATGCGTACTAGATCTTCAACTTATTCCGAGCCCGAGACTCGTGAAGATTTAGATATGGCAGTTGTGCACAACAACAATAATCCACCCCACCCCAACATGAATAACAACAACAATGTTCCCCCACCCGACCTTCGAACGATGGAGGAGCTGTGTCAACCTACGATGAATGGACGCGGAGGACCGATTGCGCCGATGCAAACCACGGCTCCAGAGTTTTCGTTGAAGCATCACATGATCCAACAAGTTCAAAACACTTGTCCATTTCGCGGATTACCGGATGATGATGCCAACAAACACCTCGACAAATTCATTACCGTTACCCAAAGCATGAAGTTGCCCGGGGTTACTATGGATTTTCTTCGCCTTCACCTATTTCCACACACCTTATCCCACCATGCCGAAAAATGGTTTGATCGTCTTCCGAAGAATTCAATTCATACTTGGGATGAGATGACTCAACGCTATGTGTCGCGCTACTTTCCACCATCCATGCTCACGAGCCTTCGAAATCTAATTAGTGGATTTACACAAGAACCTGATGAATCACTTTTTGATGCTTGGGAAGGATATAATGTTTTGATCGATCGATGTCCAAACCACAACATGCTCCCTGTCACCTTAATTGATACTTTCTACAACGGTTTAACTTTTCGTGATCGTGATACGATTAATGCAGCCGCCGGTGGCACATTTATGAAAAGAAGACCCGAGGAGTGTAGAGAGCTTATCGAGAACATGACTACTCATCACAAAAATTGGGATTCATCCGCATCTTCAAGATCAAACCCGAGAGTCAATGTTTCTTCTACTTCTTCAAACCCTGATATCACCGAATTGACCCGTGCAATGGTCGAAATGAGCAAAAATATGCAACTCTTGGCTACAAATCAACAACAACAAGTTAAAGCTGTAGCAACTTCTTGTGAGATTTGCGGGGGTCCTCATTCATACACTGATTGTCCTTCTACTCATAACAATCCGGAAAACGTGTATGCGGCTCATGGTAACTATTCAACGGAAAACTACCAAGCCCGACCACAAGGTGATCGTAACTTGCTAAGTTACCGTTCTAACAACTTTTTTTCACCCGGTTTTTCTCCTCAAAACCACAACCCCAACAACTACAATAGAAGCAACCCAAACCCACCTGGATCTTCTAATCCTTATCACCCACCCGCTCAACAACCACCGCCCATTAATCAAGATGTTGAAGCTTTCATGAAGACCCAAGGAGAGAAAATCAAGAATCTGCAAAGCCAAATCATCAACTTGAAAGGAGATATCACTAAGCAAGGGAATGATATTAGAACCGAGCTTCGACATGATATGCAAACCTCCTTCAGCAATCAAACGAATGATTTAAAGAATATGATGGCTAGTTTCTTTCCAAGTACTCAACCCTCTACTTCGGGCTCTCTTCCTTCTAATACCGTCACCAACCCAAGAGCGAATGTGAGTGCTATTACTACACGCAGTGGAGCAACCTTAGTAGGACCATCTATCCCTCCCCCAGTTACTCCATCTACACCTCCTCCACCACCATTTATCCCTCCTACTCCCACGCCTAGTTCGAGTTCTCCATTACCGTCTCCACCTATGCATGAAGAAATAACCAAGAAAAACCCTTCACCAACCCCACCTTCCACCTATAAACCCAACATCCCTTATCCTTCTCGCTTAGACAAAGGCAGATTGCTCACCAAGGATGACATTCAAGTGTCAAACTTTTTGAAGAAGATTTCGGGAGTGACCATCACCCTTAGCCTTGTTGAAGCTCTTGCCCAAATGCCGACATTTCTTAAGATGTTTAAGGAATTGCTTAATAAGAAGGAGAAGATGGCCGAGTTTGTTAATACTCGATTGAATGAGAATTGTTTTGTAATCCTTCTTAAAGAACTTCCGGAGAAACTTGGAGATCCCGATCGTTTTGTGCTACCATGTACTTTTAACCAAACCAAAGAATTTACTGCCTTAGCTGATCTCGAGGCAAGTATAAATCTGATGCCTTTAAGTGTTTGGAAAAATTTATCATTACCCGACCTTACACCAACAAAGATGACTCTTGAGCTAGCAAATCGAACTCTCGCTTACCCCGTTGGTATTGCCGAAGATGTGTTTGTTAAAGTTGGTACCTTCACTTTTCCGGTCGACTTTGTTGTTGTTGATTATGAAATGGACCCTCGTATTCCATTAATACTTGGTCGGCCATTCTTGAGAACCGGAAAAGCATTATCCGATGTTGCCGAAGGTGAAATCATTCTAAGAGTCGAGAATGATGCACAAGTTTTTAAAATGGGGAAGATCACAACCAAATCAAATGGAAGAGAATCAATGAATATGATTAATGTGCTTGATGATTTTGTCGTCTGCAACAATCCTCTTTTCGATTCGTGCTGTGATAATCCACTGTTCAAAGATGATGTGGATGATTCTCTCTCTAATTTAGATCCTCCACCAATTCATGAGTCTCCTCCAATTTATGAAGACTATGATGATGATTCTAGTTCCGATGAGGATGATTATGATAATTTCGTTTCAGAGTATCCAGGTATGCCAACTTATGATGATTTTGATGTTGTTGATACTCTCTCGAGTGATTCTTCTCATGATGACCTTACTCCTACTTTTGATGAACATCCTCCACCAACAATGCTTGATCCTACTTTGGATGACTACTCATTTGAGGAAGACTTTGCTACTTTTCTCAACACTTACTTCCCAATTGAGAGTGATTCTCCTCCTTTGGACTTTGATGATGTTCTTTATCCTCCTTTGGATATGAAGAAACCCGTTTCAAAAGAGAAGAAGTCGGACGACACCGATATCCGCAGTACTTATGTCTTGACACCTCTTTATCCACCTTCTAAGGATGAGATTGTGAGATTCATGAGCGGATCTTCTTCAAACTCTACTGAGCATGAGTGTTATTTTCCCCTAAATTAAAAGGTGTTCGATCCCGGTATTACAATTGTTAAGCCATCTCAGTATCCATCTGATGATATAAAAGGAAAGATTTTTGGAACTTTTGGAGATATGCTTGCACCTAATCACCCTTGCTACCACCGTGCTCAACAACTTAAGGGAACCTTGCCTATTCTTCTTTGGCTTGCCTTGTTCGCCTTAAGCTTGTGCTATTTGATGGATGAAAACCATGTATTTGATCCCGGTGGATGTTCTTCAAGGTTATTTCCATGCTAATCAAGGTCGAGCCATGCTCATGACTCGGGTAACAAAAATAAGCGCTTCTCGGGAGGCAACCCGCAATATCTATCCTTTTTATCTATTTTTATAATAAGTGTAGGGGAGACCCTAATATGTGTTTGTTGTTTTCTTTTTTATCATGTGCAGGGATTCGAGCTTTCAAAGATCCATTCTTGATGACTTTTGACGACCCGTGATTCCGTGTACCCGTCTTCCCGTTTCCATCCTAAACTCTTTTGATTCACTATTTTATATTCTTCAATATTGAAATAGGAATCACTTTAGTTGTCTCTTCCTTAGCAAGATTTTAACAAAGTGCACAATGTCCTAAGTGTAGGGGAGTTTACTTTCACATGCTTAAACATTGAGGACAATGATTATATTAAGTGTAGGGGGACTTCTATCGAACTTAAGTGGGATTTTCCTTGTATTTGTCCTCATTTAACCGAAAAATTGATTTTTCGACATTTTTCAAAATTTTTGATCTATTTTGGCCTAGTTGTATTTACCTTTATTATAGTTATTTTCTTTCTTTGCTAGAATAAATTTTAATAAAGTGGTTTTAATTTTTAAACGTTGTGAATCTTTTGACTCAACCCGAGTTTACTTATCTAAGTTTACTCTAGCTAGTATCCTAAACGTGTTTAAGTCAAGTTTTGCTAGGCTTTTATATAGGGAGCTTTAAAACGCGAAAGTCTTAACTCTTACGGGTTAAGAACAAGAACGAGAGATGATAGAGTCAATTATAAGTTGATATTCTTTCATGAATATATGTGAGTTGATTATGAGCTTTTTCTCCCATCGGAATCCGATCGGAATGTATGCTTACCTCCCCTATCGGAATAAACAGTCAGAATGTCTGAAAAAGAAGCTATCGGAATATCCACAACACCTCCGTCGGAATCAGATTGGAATGCAACCAAAAGTACCCCTGTCGGAATGTTGATCGGAATCCTACTATCGGAATAATGAAAATCAAACCTATCGGAATAACACTCACCTATCGGAATGTCAAACAAACCTATCGGAATGTGTAACGTAATCCTGTCGGAATGTGGATCTATCGGAATATGGCTACTGAAATTTCGACAGCACTTCGTTGCAATAAAGCCTTAAGACCCGTCGTAATATACGATCACTGTAAAACCCGCATGCTTTTACCATGCATAGTACCCTTAGGATCGTACGTACTAGATTAAAACTTTCCTAATATAGCATGATTACGATTACGTGTTAGGAGTTTACGTATTACGTACATGTTAGAACACGATAAGTAGTTACTACGCACGATCATGTAATAATTATTTGACGATAATTAATCACGAACATGCGATCATGAAATCATGAACGTAATTAAAACATGAACTATTATTAATTACGTATATATATTTATTACGAGTGTAATTAAATATATTAGATCACGGTATTTACGTAACGAGAACATTTAAAACACGAACACAAATAATCACAAACGTTTAACTTAACAACGAGACACGGAAAAAGGTACGGGTACCCCAAGTGGGGTCCCTACCCGCGGCAACAAGAGGCAAATGGGCCAAGCCCATTTGTCAAATTTACTAAAGGGGGTTATTATTTTTACACTACTCATTTTCTCATTCACAGAAGATTTTTAAGAAAACCTAAAACCTCCTCTTCCCTTTCTTCTTTGTGCCGCCACCCTACAACCACCATAGGAGGTGATTTGTGATCTTGGATCTTGAAGTTTTAGTGATTGATCGTGTTGGTTCTTCGTCCTTTTGATCCACGAATTCGGTAAAACCTTTTTAAACCTTTTCTTTTGATTTAATCTTTTTATAAATCAAGAACATGTGTTGTTTTTATAAAAACATAATATTAAACATGGATCTAACATGATTTGGTGTTAAATAAAATCAAAAGGGTGTTTTAAAGGGGTGTTTGTTTTGGCCGCAGGCTGCACCGAACCCGAATGGGTTTCGGTTTGCCAAGCCGACCACCACCAAGACCATATGGTCTTGGTTGGTGCGTGTGGGTCCCACGGCAGCAGTAAAACACGGGGTACCCCGAGTTGGTTCGGGGTACGGTGTCGATTTCATGTCCGGTTCATGGTGTATGTTAGTTTTTTTATGTTTATGATCTTATGTTAAAATTGAATTAATAAAATGATGTGATTAATTTAATAACATGACTTAGGTTATATAATTATTAATGATCATGAAATTATTTTAACCTAAGTATTTATATATTTAAGACTTATAATTAATTAATTATTTTAAAACCATGGATATAATTAATTAATTAACATGACTTAGGTTATATTATTAATATAAAATATTACATGTTTTAACCTAAGTATTTAACTTATTTAATTAAAAACATGTTATACTTTAATTAAATATTTTAACCTATAGTTTAATTTAATTACATGAAATAATTATTAAACTATACATTATATCATATGACTTAGAAAATAATCATGAAAACACTTAGGCTTATATACTTAGCTTATTTAACCAGCTTATTTCTAATTATGGGAACTTTCTATTTTTAGAAACTTAATTAAATAAGGCAGCTAATCTATTTATGGAAACCTTCTATTTTTAGAAACTTATTATTTCAGGCAGCTAATCTATTTATGGAAACTTATTTAATTAAGGCAGCTAATCTATTTATGGAAACTTTCTATTTTTAGAAACTTATCTATTTTAAGCAGTAAATCTCTTTTTAGAAACTTTCTATTTTTGTAAACTTTCTATTTTGGAAACTTTCAATTTTTGGAAACTTTCAATTTTTGGTAACTTTCTATTTTTGGAAACTTCCTATTTTTGAAAACTTTCTATTTTTGGAAACTTTCTATTTTTGGAAACTTTCTATTTTAGGAAACCTGCTATTTTTGGAAAGTTACTTATTATTACACAGTAAGTATAATAACACATGAAATACTAGAAATACTTAATCAGATTAAACAGAATATAAGATAAAACACAGTTTAAGGCTTAGAAACAATAAAACATGGTAAGAACACATAAAATAAGCTAAGACATGACATAAAACCAGCTACGTATTTAGTAAGCAGATACTTATTTATGTACGTATTTATGTAGCACTGGTGATTCGGAAGTAGGATTCCTCGCAGTTCATCTTCTTCGTTCACTGGACATAAGGTACGGATTCCCGTCCTTTTAGTATGGACATTCTTTCCTTATTAGGATTCCCCGTATGCAGCCAACTGTTTTCCCGTAGTATAAGTTATGTGTTTGATTGCTTATGTTTAATTAAGATTACCTATAGCCATATACATGCATGACCAGTTTCACCTAGTTATGGAGGTACCATAACCATAACATTAGAGGCACTGATGTTATGACTTCACAACGGCGGAGTGATTGCTCGTGGCGTCCCTTCAGCTTTGGGCCATTTATTTATATTTATCATGTGGGGCGTATGGGTGCATCCTAGTTACATGTTTTTATTCAGGATTACATGGTGAATGTGGTGTGTGCCTTGCATCCTTCACAAGGAGTTGATCCCTCCTACCCAAAAACCAGTATATTAAATTAGAGGCAGCCCCTCTAATTTGCATGATAAGGTCACCCCTCCAAGTATTCATGCACGGTGGATTTTCATGATCTATATTGGCTAATGGTAAAATATGACAAACAGTTTTTATAAGATAAACATAAGACTTTCAAACTATTAAACCAGTTTTATTAAGACTTAACCAGATTACTCGGGACTTAGTTTTCTTTCGCTGTTATTATGTTATATGCTTATCCTATTCATGCTTTATTGTACATCCGTGCACTGAGCGTATTTGCTCAGCCATTTTCCTTTTCTATGTTCCCAAAACGGCAGGTACTCAGGGACGCTCGTAGACACTAAGAGTACGTGCATATGGACTGGAAGCTGTCTAGCCTTCTTTACATTATGCATTTCCTTTCTTATGATACTTATGCTTTGGACATTGTTTAGTCCTTTCCTTTATTAAACTATGTTTGTGTGTGATGAGCTTTACTTTTGGACTACCGATGTTTGATTCCGGTATTTTCCTTTTATGGTCAAGTAATGTTTAGACATTTTTCCTTGTATGCTTTGATGACACGCCATAATTCCTGTGATATTTCCATTTCCAAAATGGGGTGTTACAATTATGGTATCAAAGCCAAGGCTTCGACCTGTAGGCTCTCAAATATGACCTGTGATTAGTGGGTAGTCACTACGGTCTTCCTAGAACTGACAGTTGTTTTCATGCATTCATCATTTTTAAGCATACATATACATGTCATTGTTGTAGGGTTTTTGACTAAGTAATGGTTGGTACATGACTGGCCCTATTTAGTCGCATGTGTTTTATCGAAACTTTTAGATTTGGGACCGACCCATAGGCGTCCCCTCGCTATGTCTTTTGTTTTGGGTGAACTGACCAGAGGCGTTCACTCTCGAGCATACAAAAGTTTTCATAAAACTGCATCATGCATTCATACACAAAATTTTCTTGCATAAAATTTTTCTCGTGAAATTTTAGTATAATTTTTTTTCATGTATATATAGATTTTATGTTTTGATCTGTTTAATCATATGTTTTATGTTATACTGTCAGATGGTTCTCACACGCGAACAGGAGCAGCTCAATGCTGCAATTCAGGCTGCCATGCAAGCCTTGCTTCCTCAACTGAGGAACGACATCAGGGCTGAAGTTCAAGCTGCCAACAATCAGCAGCATAATCAGCCACCTCCTCCTCCTCCTCCAGTGACATTAGCAGTATGGCTGGAGAGATTCAACAAGCTCCTTGATAGATGTGTAAACACCCATCCTTTTACCACTTAATTCTGGCTAAAACGAGACCAAAACACGTATTTAATATCATTTGTTTGGAATTATGCGTGGTTTTTGTGTTTATTGTGTTTTCAGAGCTAACCGGATGAATATTAAAGAAAACATGGGATTGCACGGGTTTTATCAAGGAAAAAGACTAAAGACGAAGTCTATTGTCCAAGAGATGCAAAAGATTTGAAGTCAATGGGCCTATTTGAAGATTTATCGAAGAAAAGGACCAAAGATGGAAGATTTACATATGTCGAAGAAACTCAAGTCTATTTAACGAAGAAATTAAAAGACGAGTTGAATTTAATCGACGACAAATCCCGAATCAGAATCGAAAACGTCAACTTTTCTGAAAAGACAAGAAGAAAGGGAGAAAGCCCACTCACCAACCAACCACTAGGACTATATATAGGGTCTTCCTTCACATTTTAGGGAGTTAGCTTTTATTTTTCTTTTCCCAGGTTTCTTTGGTTCGTAGCCTCACCAACACCATTAGGGTGTTTGGTGATTTTTAATTTTTCCTTCAATCTTGTAAGTTTTAATCATTACTCTTGTTACCTTTACATTAATCTTTCAATTCCATCTTTTGATTCATCTTGTTCATCTCCTTTTCTATTCAAAGTTTTCAAGTTCTTGTTTGATTAATTTTAAGCTTTTAAAAGTTGTTGATTTAGTGTTTTTATTGTTGGGATTTGTTACTTATGGTATTTAAATGATTATTGATTAGTTTGGTAAAACCTTTTTGAGTATTTGAGTTGATTTGGATTAAAATTCGTATCCCCTGTTCTTGCGTTACTGTTACTGTTCTTCGTCGCCTGAATTATTCCGAATAGGCTGTTTGACTCGTCCCCTATTCGGAATATTTCACTTATTCCGATTAATCTCTTGGTTTTTCCCTTACTCGGAAAGTTCTATTATTCCGCATAGCTTGTTGGTTTCATTCCTTATTCGGAATATTTTACATATTCCGAATTAACATTTTATTTTTCCCTTATTCGGAATGCTTTGGACATTCCGAATTGAGCATATTTTCCGAATTGAAGAATTTATTCCGAACAGGGCCATTATTCCGAATTGAAGAATTTATTCCGCATAGAACATATTTTCCGAATAGCAAATATTCCGCATAGGACATTATTATTCCGAATGGCAAATATTCCGCATAGGACATTATTATTCCGAATAGATTATTTTTCCGAGTAGGATTTTATTCCGATTTGAGCATTTTCAGTTAGGTCAGTTTTCAGTTGTTGTTTTCTTTGAATTTTTAATCCTAGTTTTACTTTTTAATTGTTTTAAGTTTATATTTTAAGTTACGTTAGTCATTTATCTTTTCAATAGAATAGAAAACCAAAACCCCTTTTTTGTCACCAAGAACAAATCTTTCCACTTAGAACTGAGATCAATTCGAGAGGATTCCGAGAAAACGAATTTTCAACGAGTAAAATCCTTGTATCAAATGGCGCCGCTGCCGGTCTTCTCGTTAAGATCAAAAGTTTTTTGTGAGAACTTGGATTTTGGGATCCGTTCCCCGTGAACGTTACTTTTTCATAAAAATTTTCAAAAAATCAAAAAAAAAAAATTTAAAAAAAAAAAAAAAAATTTCAAAAAAAATCCTAAAAAGTTAAAAAACCATAAA
Source organism: Glebionis coronaria (assembly GCA_025667525.1). Taxonomy (NCBI): domain Eukaryota; kingdom Viridiplantae; phylum Streptophyta; class Magnoliopsida; order Asterales; family Asteraceae; genus Glebionis; species Glebionis coronaria. The sequence goes on along the minus strand of JANFOE010002660.1, from coordinate 30,290 downwards.
AACCAAAAATATTTTTGCTTTGTTTTTCTTTGTTCGTTCTTTTGCAGGTGTATGCACACTCGATCCACGTCTTATCAAGAGCCCGAGCCTCTCGATAACTTAGACATGACTGGTGTACAAAACAACAATAACATACCACCTCCGAACAACAATAATAACAACAACAACCCACCTTTAAACAACATGAACAATAACAACAACAATGAGCCCCTTCCGGATAATCGCCCGATGATTGAACTGCTGCAAGCTCATGTAGATGGCAACACTGAACCAATTGTCATACCTCCAATTGCCGCCAACAACTTTGAGCTAAAATCAGGCTTTATCCAGATGGTCTCCGCTCAACCATTCTTGGGACGAACCATTGATGATCCACACGACCACATCAAGAGATTCTTGCAACTCACCAACACGGTCAAGTTCAATGGTGTTCCACAAGAGGTTATCAGGTTACAACTTTTTCCCTTTTCTTTAGACGGACAAGCCCGGCATTGGCTTGCTAAGGAACCGCCACAGAGTATTCTCTCGTGGACGGATTTGGAAACAAAGTTCATCAATTACTTTTTCCCACCCTCTCGTACTACCGCTTTGCGGAATGAGATCATAAATTTTGAACAAAAGTCCGATGAGTCGTTCAGTGAATCTTGGGATCGCTTTAAAGATCTTTTAAGAAAATGCCCACAACATGGTTTTACCAAAGTACATCAAATTAATACTTTTTACAATGGTTTAAGCATGAGTGACCAAGATTCACTAAACAGTGCCTCGGGGGGTAATCTTTTGGCTAAGACTTCCAATGCTGCTTGGGACATCATTGAGAATAAATCTCGTGTGCAAACCAAGAGTCTTAGGACCAATGTCGCTAGTGCTAGCACTAGTGACAGCGACAAGCGATTGGATAAAATCAATGTGCTTCTTGAATCGCTTGTCACCCACACCGTCAGCAACAACAACAGCAACAACGCTAAAAACGCCCAAGTTAACGCTGTCAGCCAACCTTGTGAGATATGCGGTGGTCCTCACTCTTACACCACTTGTACCACCACCCAAGACTACCCTGCTGAGAATGTGAATGCAGCTTATGGCACCTATCCTCAACCTGCTTATCAAGCCCGTCCTCAAGGTGACCGTAATTTGCTTAGCTACCGCTCCAACAATTATCTTTCACCACCTGGTTTTCCTCCTACCAACCCAAACCAACAACCAAACCTCAATCGCCCTCCTCAACAACAACAACAACCTCGACAACCATACATACCACCTCACAAGCAGCAACAACCACCTCAACGTAACAACCAAGTTTACCAACAACCTGCTTATCAACCACCCGCATACAATGCTCCTCCCAACCAATCCACCGCTCTACACCAAGAAGTGCAGACCTACATGAGGACAAATGATGTGATCGTGGAAAATCTTCAGAGAGAAGTGCTCAACCTGAAAGCGGACTTGGTCAAACAAGGGAACGATTTGAGAGCCGATATGCGAAATACTTTGGATAGTCAGACGAATGACTTGAAGAACATGATGGCTAGTTTCTTCCAAGGTAGTCAACCCTCTTCTTCGGGTACTCTTCCGAGTAACACCGTTGCGAATCCAAGAGGGGAGATGAAAGCAATCACCACTCGCAGTGGTAAAGGTACCAAGGAACCCGAGCTTCCTATACCTCCACCGGTGGTTGTGACTACGGAGAACGAGTCACCTGCTCCTATTCCTCATCCTTCTCCTTCCCCAATTTCTCCACCTCTTCCTTCTACCCCTCCTCCACCCAAGGATGTGAGTGATCCTATTCTTCCAAAGCCTTCCTCTTCTTCCAATATACCTTATCCATCTAGGTTGAGGAAAGAGAAGCTCAAAAGCAAGGACGATATTCAGGTTTCTAACTTTCTTAAAATGTTTAAACAACTGAATTTCAATATCTCCTTCGCTGAGGCTCTCGCTCGCATGCCTAAATATGCGAAAATGTTTAAAGATCTTCTGAGCGACAAGGAAAAACTTCTTGATATTGCCAACACCCAACTTAATGAGAATTGCTCCGCAGTTCTCTTAAGGAAATTGCCAACTAAGCTTGGTGATCCGGGTCGTTTCTTAATTCCTTGCAATTTCCCGGGAGTAGAGAATTGCATGGCCCTAGCCGATCTAGGTGCCAGTATTAATCTCATGCCTCTAAGTGTTTGGAAGCAATTATCTCTCCCAGAGCTAGTCCCCACCAAAATGACTTTGGAATTAGCAAACCGTACGGTTGCTTATCCAGTGGGGATAGCCGAAGACGTCATTGTAGGAGTCGACAAATTCACCTTTCCTGCTGATTTTGTTGTCGTCGACTACGAGATGGACCCTCGTGTGCCACTAATTGTTGGACGTCCATTCCTTAGGACCGGTCGCACTCTCATCGATGTTGAAGCCGGTGAGCTTATCATGAGAGTGGGTGACGATAAAGTAGTCTTCAACATGGGAAAGTTGTCTAAACAGCCTTATTCATATGAGAGTGTTAATTGTATTGACGTTCTTGATGAGGCTTGTGAAGAACACTTTAATGATGCTTGAAAAAGTATTCCTACCTCTCTTCCCAATGTTGAGACCGTGTCCTCCATTGATTCATCGTTGTCTCTATTTGGAGATAGTGATTTATTTTGGAACAATCTTGAAGATACCATGGGAGATGTGCCTTTAGCCACTGATCATTCTCCTACCGATGGGGACGAAGACATGCATTTCTTTGAAAGCCTTCTTAACGAAGACAATCCTTCTCCTCCATCTCCCACGGTCATTGCTATCGATACTCCGACTTCGAATACGCCTCCCGTCGATAATCCTCCGGATTTGGAACTTAAGGAGTTGCCGCCCCATCTCGAGTATGTATTCCTTGAAGAAGAGAAGAAGTCGCCAGTCATCATTGCTAAGGATTTGAAGGAAGAGGAAAAAGCCCGACTTATCACCGTACTGAAAATCATAAGAAGGCTATTGCTTGGAAGATTTCTGATATTCGTGGAATTGATCCTCACTTCTGCACACACAAAATTCTCATGGAGGACGACTTTAAGCCCACAATTCAAAGCCAACGAAGGGTGAATCCAAAAATCCATGAAGTCATCAAAACAGAGGTTATCAAACTTCTTGATGCGGGTATGATTTACCCTATTTCGGATTCACCGTGGGTTAGTCCAATCCATTGTGTGCCCAAGAAGGGCGGAATAACCGTTGTTCCCAATGAACACAACGAGTTGATTTCCACTCGTCTCGTTACTGGGTGGAGAGTTTGTATAGACTACCGCAAACTCAATGATGCCACGAGAAAGGATCATTTCCCTCTACCTTTTATGGACCAAATGCTTGAACGATTAGCGGGTAATGAATATTACTGCTTTCTTGATGGTTTCTCGGGTTATTTTCAAATACCCATCGATCCCCAAGATCAAGAAAAGACTACATTCACTTGTCCTTATGGCACATTTGCTTACAAAAGAATGCCTTTTGGCTTATGTAATGCGCCCGGGACTTTCCAAAGGTGCATGTTAGCTATCTTCCATGACATGGTTGAACAAACCATGGAAGTCTTCATGGATGATTTCTCGGTCTTCGGGGATTCCTTCTCTTCTTGCCTTGCCAATTTGGAACGTATGCTTAAGCGGTGCGAAGACACTCGCCTTGTTCTGAATTGGGAAAAATGCCATTTTATGGTAAAAGAATGCATCGTGCTTGGACATAAGATCTCGAAAGCCGGTCTTGAAGTAGACCGTGCTAAAGTCGATGTTATCGCAAAGTTGCCTCCACCTTCAACCGTGAAGGGTGTGAGAAGTTTTCTGGGTCATGCGGGCTTCTACCGTCGATTCATCAAAGATTTTTCTCAAATCCCTCGCCCGATGACCCACCTCTTGGAAAAAGATACTCCTTTTATCTTTTCCAAAGAGTGTCTTGAAGCCTTCAACTCGCTTAAGGATAAGCTTACTAAGGCACCCGTCTTAGTTACCCCTAATTGGGAGCTTCCCTTTGAGTTGATGTGCGATGCTAGTGATTTTGCTATTGGTGCGGTTCTTGGACAAAGAGTGAACAAACATTTCCAACCAATCCATTACGCTAGCAAGACAATGACAGGGGCACAATTACATTATACGATAACAGAAAAAGAGCTTTTAGCTGTTGTCTATGCCTTTGAAAAATTCCGCCCCTATCTTGTCCTTTCCACCACAATCGTCTATACCGATCATTCCGCGTTGAAGTACTTGTTGACAAAGCAAGATTCCAAACCAAGACTTCTTCGCTGGGTTTTGCTGCTCCAGGAATTTAAAATCGAAATTCGCGATAAAAAAGGAGCTGAAAACCTAGCCGCAGATCATCTCAGCAGACTTGAGGATCCTTACCAAGGGGATCATCCGATCAAAGAAATCAATGATTCTTTTCCCTTGGAGACCTTAATGTCTATAAACTCGAAGTCGAATGAAACCCCGTGGTTTGCGGACTTTGCAAACTACTTGGCGGGTGGAATTCTCAAGGACGGGTTGACGTCTCAACAAAAGAAAAAGTTCTTCACCGACATTAAGACTTACTTTTGGGACGACCCTTACCTATTCAAACAATGTGCCGACCTGCTTATTCGCCGATGTGTTGATGGACCGGCAGCTTCGGAAATCCTCGATGCTTGCCACAAAGGACCCACCGGTGGTCACTTTGGTCCCAACTGCACCGCCAAAAAAGTGTTTGACTCGGGATTTTATTGGCCCTCCATATATCGTGACGCTCACGATATGGTTAAACGATGTGATGTTTTCCAAAAACAAGGCAACATCACACATAAAGACGAGATGCCTCAGAATTTCATTCAAGAATGTGAAATATTTGATGTTTGGGGTATCGACTTTATGGGGCCATTCTCTTCTTCTAAAGGAAACAAATACATCCTTATAGCCGTTGACTACGTTTCAAAGTGGGTTGAAGCCAAAGCTTTACCCACTAATGACGCAAGGGTGGTTTGTAACTTTTTGAAAGCTCTATTCGCTAGATTCAGTGTGCCTCGTGCCATTATTAGTGATCGTGGGACTCATTTTTGCAATGACCAATTTGCTAGAGTCATGGCTAAGTACGGTGTAAACCATCGTCTTTCCACAGCCTACCACCGACAAACTAATGGCCAGGCTGAAATATCCAACCGAGGACTGAAGCGAATTCTTGAAAGGACCGTGGGAGAGCATCGTGCCTCTTGGGCTGATAAACTTGATGATGCTTTGTGGGCTTTCCGTACTGCTTACAAGACCCCGATCGGCTGTACGCCTTATCGTCTTGTGTACGGGAAAGCGTGCCACCTCCCCATTGAGTTGGAGCACAAGGCTTACTGGGCCTTGAAGTGGGCTAATTTTGATATAAACAAAGCCGGTGACCTACGCAAGATCCAACTCAATGAGCTCAATGAACTTCGGAATGAGGCTTATGAAAATTCTTTGATCTATAAGGAAAGAACTAAGCTCATTCACGACTCCAAGATCAAAAACCGAGAGTTCCATGTTGGAGACAAAGTCTTACTTTTTAACTCTCGGTTGAAAATCTTTTCGGGCAAGCTCAAATCTCGTTGGTCCGGCCCATTCACCATTGCCCAAATTTTTCCATATGATACTCTCGAGCTCGCTCAACCTAATGGACCTAATTTTAAGGTGAATGGCCAACGAGTGAAGTTGTACTTTGGTGAGGACACCTCTCTGGAGGTGATTCCATCCCTCACCACGTTCCCCATGAACTAATTTTGGGTCGAGTCAGGCTCGTGACTCGGTTATCAAAAACAAGCGCTCCTCGGGAGGCAGCCCGAGTATCTATCCTTTTATGTTTAACCCCTAAGTGTAGGGGGACTTCTATAGGTTCTTTGTCTTTGTGTGGTGATGTGATTACATGGATAAGTGCACTCTTGGAATCTCTGAAGAATCGTGCTCCCGTGTTATCCGAAATCCGGTTCTATCTCTCAACTATCGTGATTCAATTTTCTTCATATTCACATTTGAAATTGATCACTTTAGTCGTCTCTTCCTTAACTCGAGTTAACCAACGTGCACAATGTCATAAGTGTAGGGGAGACTTTTCCCACATGCTTAAACATTGAGGACAATGTTTATCTTAAGTGTAGGGGGGACTTCTATTGAAGTTTTAAGTGGACTTTTCCATGAAAATGCCTTCATTTAACCGGAAAATCATATTTTTCAACATTTTTCAAATTTTTTATTAACTTTGGCCATTTAGTCGTAATTTTTAAATTTTTATCGTTGCTTTCATATGTATATATTCCATAATAAAGTCAAAAATATTAATAAAGTGGTGTAGCTAGTTTAGAAGTCTTTGACATATTAGGCCTGTTGCGTTTATTTTGACTCAACCCGAATAGACTTATCCAAGTTTATTCTAGCTAGTATCCTTAACCATATAGACCTTAATTGGTTTATTAGGCTAAGTATCCACGAGTCTCATTACTTGAGATTTTAAATTGTGGAGAACGAGAAATGATAGAGTCAATTATAAGTCGGTATTCTTGCGCAAGCTCACTTGGTGTAATTATTTGCCTATTCTCCCATCACTTGCTAATAATTTATCTGCAATAAGTAAGGTCGTACGATTTGAAAAGTTACTTAGCTTCTAGCCCAAGATCGTTTAAAAGTTGCTCGGTAATGATAAGAGTTCATAGCCAAGGCATAACTTATGAAGCGGGGCGCGAAGATTGGCGAGTCCGAAAAGGCCCTAACAAGGCATGAGGATTCAATTTTATTGCTGAAGATCCAAAGTGATGTGAAAAGCATTATTCCTAAAATCAATATGAAGGATCAAGACTCACGACGAAAAGCAATCAACTCCCATAAAGATCATGGAGAAGTCTATCCAAAAAGACCCTAACAAGGTATGAGGATAAATAGATCCAAGTCCGAAAAGGAGGCGGATCGTTGTATCTCAAAATCCCAATTAGAGATTGAAGAAATAATCATGAAGTCGTGGTCAACAAAGTTGGAGTACCCCTCAAAAGTATCCAAGCGAAGAAACTCTATTATGATGAGAAGACCATTATCTCAAGAACGTCTCTCGAAGATATGAAGTATGAAGTACATGTCAAATATCGGCCCGAGAAAGGTCTCAAATCGTGAACCGATTTATGCCAAGATATGAACTTTTTGATATCCCGAGAAGCAGTTTTAAGAGATTTTGTCCTTTAGCTAACTATTGATCAAATCGTCCCACTTTGCTTTCAGCCTAAATAAACTATCGAAATAAGTCCAAAAATGCATCTTCATGATCATTCTAAGACAAAAATAAAATATAAGAGATACACCTAGGAATAAGGGAGTTTAAGCATTTAATTAAGCCATGTGTGTAAGTGTTTGATTTGCTAACTTATAATAACAATGATCTCGTTTTTAAGCTTAGTTTGGGGAACGTGAAACTTGAGGGTGATAAATCTTCACAGCACCAAAGCCCTAATGTAAGTCCTTGATTTCTTTGCAAGTTATTTCCATCCTTTTGTTTATTTTAAAGTTTTGATTCCTCTTAGTACTTTAATTTTTGTTTAGTAGTATGTTAATAAGGCCAAGGTTGATTGATTATGAGAAAAGTGTAAAATTTGCTTTATCACTAAGCATTGCATGAGGGCATGGCAATGGTTAAGTGTAGGGGATTTGATAGGTGTGTAAACACCCATCCTTTTACCACTTAATTCTGGCTAAAACGAGACCAAAACACGTATTTAATATCATTTGTTTGGAATTATGCGTGGTTTTTGTGTTTATTGTGTTTTCAGAGCTAACCGGATGAATATTAAAGAAAACATGGGATTGCACGGGTTTTATCAAGGAAAAAGACTAAAGACGAAGTCTATTGTCCAAGAGATGCAAAAGATTTGAAGTCAATGGGCCTGTTTGAAGATTTATCGAAGAAAAGGACCAAAGATGGAAGATTTACATATGTCGAAGAAACTCAAGTCTATTTAACGAAGAAATTAAAAGACGAGTTGAATTTAATCGACGACAAATCCCAAATCAGAATCGAAAACGTCAACTTTTCTAAAAAGACAAGAAGAAAGGGAGAAAGCCCACTCACCAACCAACCACTAGGACTATATATAGGGTCTTCCTTCACATTTTAGGGAGTTATCTTTTATTTTTCTTTTCCCAGGTTTCTTTGGTTCGTAGCCTCACCAACACCATTAGGGTGTTTGGTGATTTTTAATTTTTCCTTCAATCTTGTAAGTTTTAATCATTACTCTTGTTACCTTTACATTAATCTTTCAATTCCATCTTTTGATTCATCTTGTTCATCTCCTTTTCTATTCAAAGTTTTCAAGTTCTTGTTTGATTAATTTTAAGCTTTTAAAAGTTGTTGATTTAGTGTTTTTATTGTTGGGATTTGTTACTTATGGTATTTAAATGATTATTGATTAGTTTGGTAAAACCTTTTTGAGTATTTGAGTTGATTTGGATTAAAATTCGTATCCCCTGTTCTTGCGTTACTGTTACTGTTCTTCATCGCCTGAATTATTCCGAATAGGTTGTTTGACTCGTCCCCTATTCGGAATATTTCACTTATTCCGATTAATCTCTTGGTTTTTCCCTTACTCGGAAAGTTCTATTATTCCGCATAGCTTGTTGGTTTCATTCCTTATTCGGAATATTTTACATATTCCGAATTAACATTTTATTTTTCCCTTATTCAGAATGTTTTGGACATTCCGAATTGAGCATATTTTCCGAATTGAAGAATTTATTCCGAACAGGGCCATTATTCCGAATTGAAGAATTTATTCCGCATAGAACATATTTTCCGAATAGCAAATATTCCGCATAGGACATTATTATTCCGAATGGAAAATATTCCGCATAGGACATTATTATTCCGAATAGATTATTTTTCCGAGTAGGATTTTATTCCGATTTGAGCATTTTCAGTTAGGTCAGTTTTCAGTTGCTGTTTTCTTTGAATTTTTAATCCTAGTTTTACTTTTTAATTGTTTTAAGTTTATATTTTAAGTTACGTTAGTCATTTATCTTTTCAATAGAATAGAAAACCAAAACCCCTTTTTTGACACCAAGAACAAATCTTTCCACTTAGAACTGAGATCAATTCGAGAGGATTCCGAGAAAACGAATTTTCAACGAGTAAAATCCTTGTATCACTCCTCCCTCGAGCTTTTGAGAAGACAGATAGCCCCAGCGATGCTGAAAGCTAGTTGGCTCACATCGAGAAGATTTTCAACGCTATGGGCTGTGACCCCGCATACAAGGTGAGGTTGGCATGCCATCGGTTCGAAGGCGATGTACTCAACTGGTGGTTAGCATTGATGCAATCTAAAGGTGGTGATGAGTGGGTTGCTGGTTTGACTTGGGCTCAGTTCAAGGATAGGGTGATGGAGCAGTTATTTCCCAAGGCTGAGCAGGACAAGCTCAAGAGAGAGTACCATGGGATCCGACAGAGAGCTGGGGAGAATAGCAACGAGTTTATGCAGCGCTTTCTTCGCTTGGCTGGTTTCCTTGGTGCGGCAGCAGGAACTCCTGAATAGCAGGCACATCACTTTAGATGGGCTCTTCGCACATCGGTCACAAACAATCTGGTGTGTGCTACGTTCAACACCGTAGCACAAGTGGCTGATGCAGCACGAAAGCTGGAGATGCTAAAGGAGAGAGATGAGTTCGGGGAAGCTGAAAGACCCGACAAGAGGTAAACCTTCGTATTCAAGCGGTGACCAATCCGTATATTTTCCATATGTCAATTATTCATCTCTTAAATGTATCTTCCACGCAGAAAACTGGGGACCGGTCTCAGCCGGCTACTCAGCAGCAGCCTCATCAGCCCAAGGGAAACAGTCAGACTAACGACCGTTCTGCTACGGATAGGCGTGGCGGTAATGACAATTACCGTAACAACGCTGGGCACTCCAACAGCAGCAGGTCCTAATACTTACGCAATTCCTTATGTTTTATGTTATAACTCATATTCTGACACTTAGCAAAACTTCTACCAGGAACCATGGAAACGGTAGGGACCAGAACCAGAGAGGTTCGCAGCCTAGCCGTCCAGCTATCACTGGTATTCAATCTTACGATTATCCGCTTTGTCCTTTGTACCCAACTATCATGTCTTATGTAAAATGTTTTATCAGGTTCTCAGCCAGCCAGAGCACCTGCTAGAGGATACACTCATCCTCTTTGCTCTACTTTCCACCATAGGCACCCAGGACCATGTCGCCGTAATAATGATGCGTGCTTCAAGCGTGGTCTTCCTGGCCATATTATGAAGGATTGTCGTAAGGGCGAGATGGAGGGTACATCGGGACATGCTGATACCAAGTCGCCTCCTACTACCGGGCGTGTCTACACGACATCTCGAGACCAGGCCAACAAGTCTACAGGTACCATCACTGGAATCTTGTATATGTATGGTCAAGCTGCATGTGTTCTTTTTGATACGGGTGCTACTCACTCGGTTATTTCTACTGCTTATGCTAAGAACATTAGGATGCCTCCCTTGCCACTAGAAAATAGGCTTACTATTTCCACGCCTTTGAGGGACTCTATATTAATCACCCATGTATACAAGAGTCTTCCCCTAGAATTTGATGATAAGGTTCAACCTGTCGACGCACTTCCACTGGACATGAATGACTTCGACATGATTTTGGACATGGATTGGCTATCCAAGTATCATGCTACCATAGACTGCCATTCATATCGAGTTATCTTCGGTGATGTTAATGCACCAGAGTACATTCATAATGGGTTCATACCCGGACGGTCTGTACAAGTCATATCCACCCTGCAAGCGCGTGCACTACTGTCACATGGCTGCGAGGGTTATCTAGCTACGGTTCACGACAAGGATGCTGAATCTCCATCGATTCAGGACCAACCAATAATGTCGGAATTCCAAGATGTGTTTCCAGCAGAACTTCCAGGCATACCACCTGCACGAGAAGTGGAATTCAGTATCGAGCTGGTTCCAGGAGCTGAACCAATCTCCAAGGCTCCTTATCGCATGGCTCCCATAGAGCTGAAAGAGCTGAAGGATCAACTGCAAGAACTTCTTGAACGAGGTTTCATTCGACCGAGCGCATCTCCATGGGGCGCACCGGTCTTGTTTGTTAAGAAGAAGGATGACAGTATGCGTCTTTGCATAGACTATCGCGAGCTCAACAAGATTACCATTCGGAATAGGTATCCACTGCCACGCATTGACGATCTGTTTGACCAACTCCAATGGGCCAAACACTTCTCCAAGATTGATCTTAGGTCAGGCTATCATCAGCTACAGGTCAAGGAGCAGGACATCGCTAAGACTGCTTTTCGTACCCGTTATGGCCACTACGAGTTTGTAGTTATGCCATTTGGCCTGACAAATGCTCCAGCAGTGTTCATGGATTTGATGAACAGAATCTTCTATGAATTTCTAGACAAGTTCGTCATTGTCTTCATCGATGACATCCTGATTTTCTCAAAGTCCAAGGAGGAACACGAAGACCATCTTCGTACAGTACTACAGATTCTTCGCCAGAAGCAGTTGTATGCTAAATTCTCCGAGTGTGAGTTCTGGTTAGACAAGGTGGCATTCTTAGGTCACATTGTATCAGCAGAAGGAATCACTATGGATCCAGCGAAGGTTGAGGCCATTACTAAGTGGCCAAGGCCGACATCAGCGACGGAAGTCCGCAGTTTCTTAGGCTTAGCTGGCTATTACCGTAGGTTCGTGGAGAACTTTTCCCGCCTAGCACTACCATTGACCAAACTGATGCGGAAAGGGGAGAAATTCGTCTGGACTGAAGATCGAGAGAAGAGCTTTGAAGACCTGAAGTAGAAGCTAGTATCTGCACCTATTCTTACTCTACCATCTGGTACGGGTGGATTTCAAATCTACAGCGATGCATCGGGGAAGGGACTTGGCTGTGTTCTCATGCAACATGGGAAAGTGATCGCGTACGCTTCACGGCAGCTTAAGCCTTATGAAGAAAATTACCCCACGCACGACCTGGAACTTGCTACAGTCGTGTTTGCATTGAATATATGGAGGCACTACTTATATGGAGAATCATGTGACATTTTCACGGACCACAAGAGCTTGAAGTATATCTTCACTCAGCGTGAATTGAACATGAGGCAGAGGAGATGGTTAGAGCTGTTGAAGGATTATGACATTAATCTACAGTATCATCCCCGAAAGGCAAATGTAGTAGCAGATGCTCTTAGTAGGAAGTCCGGAATGATCAACGGCATTAAAATCGAAGAGGAAAACATCAGAGACTTGGAGCGGCTAGACATCGAGATCATGGTACGTGGACAACACGGTTACTGGGCTAATCTTAGAGTGGAACCAGAGTTGCTATCTAAGATCAAGGAAGCTCAGAAGGATGACGGAGAAATCTGGGCGATAGTACAGAATTTGGAGAAGCAGACAGAATTCAGAGTAGATGCAGATGGTATCGTATGGCAGGGCACTAGACTTGTGTTCCTGATGACGAAGAACTCCGGGAAGCTTTGTTAGCTGAAGCTCATAGCTCCCCATTCTCTATGCATCCTGGTTGACTAAGATGTACCATGACATCAAGCAGTACTTTTGGTGGAGTGGTATGAAACAGGATGTGGCCACTTACGTCTCCAAATGTCTTACCTGCCAGCAGGTTAAGATCGAGCATCAGCGATCTGGCGGTCTCCTTCAACCGTTAGATATTCCAGAGTGGAAGTGGAACAAAACACACCATGGATTTTGTTACCAGTCTTCCGCCTACCAAAAGGAAGCATGATGCAATTTGGGTTATCGTAGATCGACTTACCAAATCAGCTCATTTCTTACCGATCCGCAAGGAAGATTCGGTAAGTAAACTCGCAGATACGTACAGACGAGAGATCATGAGACTCCACGGTGCACCATTCAGCATCGTCTCAGACAGAGATCCTCGATTCACTTCGCGCTTTTGGAAAAGTCTGCAGAAAGCTTGAGGTACACAACTTAAGCTTAGCACGGCTTTTCATCCTCAAACGGACGGACAGTCGGAGCGAACCATTCAGACATTGTAGGATATGTTGAGGTCATGTGCGTTGGAATGGACGGGTGATTGGGACGAATACATCTGTTTGGTGGAGTTTGCATACAACAACAGTTGGCACGCAAGCATCAAGTGTGCTCCATTTGAGATGTTGTATGGCAGAAAGTGTCACGCCCCAATCTGCTGGGATCAGGTTGGCGAGTGAACACTCGAAGGACCAGAAATCATAGAGATGACCAATGAAAAGATCGCAGTAGCTAAGCAGAAAATTCAGGAGGCACTGTCACGTCAGAAGAGTTACGCCGATAAGCATCGTAGGGATATACACTTTAATGTAGGAGATCACGTCTTCCTTAAGGTTTCGCCGGCACGTGGTGTTAGACGCTTCGGGATTAAAGGGAAGCTCAGTCCTCGTTTCATCGGACCGTTTGATATCATTGAACGAGTCGGTGAAGTATCTTACCGATTAGCGTTACCTCCGCAGCTTTCGCATGTGCACAATGTGTTTCATGTGTCCTTACTCAGAGGGTACCAGTATCATCCCCTTCACATGGTTCAGTATCCACTGGAACAGATACGTGAAGATCTCACTTTTATAGAAGAACCCGAACGAGTTCTTGACAGACAAGAACGAGTCATGAGAAAGAAGACGATTCCATTCGTCAAAATTCTATGGAGGGATCATACCGAGCGGGAAGCCACTTGGGAAACGGAGGAGTCTATCCGGGCTTCTTACCCTCATTTCATATTTTGAATTCGGGTATGTTCTTCTTTTCCAGTTTACTTTATCTATAATTCAGGGACGAATTATTCTTTTTAGGGGGAAGGGTTGTAAAAACTGCATGCTTTTACCATGCATAGTACCCTTAGGATCGTACGTACTAGATTAAAACTTTCCTAATATAGCATGATTACGATTACGTGTTAGGAGTTTACGTATTACGTACGTGTTAGAACACGATAAGTAGTTACTATGCACGATCATGTAATAATTATTTGACGATAATTAATCACGAACATGCGATCATGAAATCATGAACGTAATTAAAACACGAACTATTATTAATTACGTATATATATTTATTACGAGCGTAATTAAATATATTAGATCACGGTATTTACGTAACGAGAACATTTAAAACACGAACACAAATAATCACAAACGTTTAACTTAACAACGAGACACGGAAAAAGGTACGGGTACCCCAAGTGGGGTCCCTACCCGCGGCAACAAGAGGCAAATGGGCCAAGCCCATTTGTCAAATTTACTAAAGGGGGTTATTATTTTTACACTACTCATTTTCTCATTCACAGAAGATTTTTAAGATAACCTAAAACCTCCTCTTCCCTTTCTCCTTTGTGCCGCCACCCTACAACCACCATAGGAGGTGATTTGTGATCTTGGATCTTGAAGTTTTAGTGATTGATCGTGTTGGTTCTTCGTCCTTTTGATCCACGAATTCGGTAAAACCTTTTTAAACCTTTTCTTTTGATTTAATCTTTTTATAAATCAAGAACATGTGTTGTTTTTATAAAAACATAATAATTAAACATGGATCTAACATGATTTGGTGTTAAATAAAATCAAAAGGGTGTTTTTAAGGGGTGTTTGTTTTGGCCGCATGATGCACCGAACCTGAATGGGTTTCAGTTTGCCAAGCCGACCACCACCAAGACCATATGGTCTTGGTTGGTGCGTGTGGGTCCCACGGCAGCAGTAAAACACGGGGTACCCCGAGTTGGTTCGGGGTACGGTGTCGATTTCATGTCCGGTTCATGCTTTTTAGTCTAGATCCGGTTCATGGTGTATGTTAGTTTTTTTTATGTTTATGATCTTATGTTAAAATTAAATTAATAAAATGATGTGATTAATTTAATAACATGACTTAGGTTATTTAATTATTAATGATCATGAAATTATTTTAACCTAAGTATTTATATATTTAAGACTTATAATTAATTAATTATTTTAAAACCATGGATATAATTAATTAATTAACATGACTTAGGTTATATTATTAATATAAAATATTACATATTTTAACCTAAGTATTTAACTTATTTAATTAAAAACATGTTATACTTTAATTAAATATTTTAATCTATAGTTTAATTTAATTACATGAAATAATTATTAAACTATACATTATATCATATGACTTAGAAAATAATCATGAAAACACTTAGGCTTATATAATTAGCTTATTTAACCAGCTTATTTCTAATTATGAAAACTTTCTATTTTTAGAAACTTAATTAAATAAGGCAGCTAATCTATTTATGGAAACCTTCTATTTTTAGAAACTTATTTATTTCAGGCAACTAATCTATTTATGGAAACTTATTTAATTAAGACAGCTAATCTATTTATAGAAACTTTCTAATTTTAGAAACTTATCTATTTTAAGCAGTAAATCTATTTTTGAAAACTTTCTATTTTTGGAAACTTTCTATTTTTGGAAACTTTCTATTTTTGGAAACTTTCTATTTTTGGTAACTTTCTACTTTTGGAAACTTTCTATTTTTAGAAACTTTCTATTTTAGGAAACCTGCTATCTTTGGAAAGTTACTTATTATTACACAGTAAGTATAATAACACATGAAATACCAGAAATACTTAATCAGATTAAACAGAATATAAGATAAAACACAGTTTAAGGCTTAGAAACAGTAAAACATGGTAAGAACACATAAAATAAGCTAAGACATGACATAAAACCAGCTACGTATTTAGTAAGCAGATACTTATTCATGTACGTATTTATGTAGCACTAGTGATTCGGAAGTAGGATTCCTCGCAATTCATCTTCTTCGTTCACTGGACATAAGGTACGGATTCCCGTCCTTTCGGTATGGACATTCTTTCCTTATTAGGATTCCCCGTATGCAGCCAACTGTTTTCCCGTAGTATAAGTTATGTGTTTGATTGCTTATGTTTAATTAAGATTACCTATAGCCATATACATGCATGACCAGTTTCACCTAGTTATGGAGGTACCATAACCATAACATTAGAGGCACTGATGTTATGACTTCACCACGACGGAGTGATTGCTCGTGGAGTCCCTTCAGCTTTTGGCCATTTATTTATATTTATCATGTGGGGCGTATGGGTGCATCCTAGTTACATGTTTTTATTCAGGATTACATGGTGAATGTGGTGTGTGCCTTGCATCCTTCACAAGGAGCTGATCCCTCCTACCCAAAAACCAGTATATTAAACTAGAGGCAGCCCCTCTAATTTGCATGATGAGGTCACCCCTCCAAGTATTCATGCACGGTGGATTTTCATGACCTATATTGGCTAATGGTAAAATATGACAAACAGTTTTTATAAGATAAACATAAGACTTTCAAACTATTAAACCAGTTTTATTAAGATAACCAGGTTACTCGGGACTTAGTTTTCTTCCGCTGTTATTATGTTATATGCTTATCCTATTCATGCTTTATTGTACATCTGTGCACTGAGCGTATTTGCTCAGCCGTTTTCCTTTTCTATGTTCCCAAAACGGCAGGTACTCAGGGACGCTCGTAGACACTAAGAGTACGTGCATATGGACTGGAAGCTGTCTAGCCTTCTTTACATTATGCATTTCCATTCTTATGATACTTATGCTTTGGACATTGTTTAGTCCTTTCCTTTTTATACTATGTTTGTGTGTGATGAGCTTTACTTTTGGACTACCGATGTTTGATTCCGGTATTTTCCTTTTATGGTCAAGTAATGTTTAGACATTTTTCCTTGTATGCTTTGATGACACGCCATAATTCCTGTGATATTTCCATTTCCAAAATGGGGTGTTACAATCGCAATGAGCGATCGCAATCACGATCGGAATAAGGGGGAAATACTATCGGAATCTCAATTCTCTAATCCGATACAACGATCAAAATAAGTGAAGCTGTCGGAATCCAAATCCCTTGCGTATTCCGATGAAAGTACAAAAACAAAAAGGAGCAAATAAGCAAAAACAAAATAAGCACTTTGACAATAAGCAAATACCAAAAACTTAATTAACACAAGAATAAGTAAAACTAAATAAACACAAAATTTAAAACGTTCAAGACACAAAATAAGCAAACTTTATAAACGAACTTTAAAAAGATTAAACTTTTAAGAAAACTTAAAAACTAATAAGCTAAATACAAAATAAGCCAATAAGCAAGTCAAGCTCAAAGCTTAAATCGTATGAAAGCCTAGATAGAAATAAAAAGGTAAACTTTTTAATCAAATAAGCAATAAGATTAAGCAAAATGAATGCTTAATCCGAATCAATAACAAATAAAAAATAAGAAAAGTAGAATAAATTTAATTGCAATAAGTAAGGTTGTACGATTTGAAAAGTTACTTAGCTTCTAGAACAAGATCGTTTAAAAGTTGCTCGGTATTAATTAGAGTTCATAGCCAAGGCATAACTTATTGAAGCGGGATGCGAAGATTGACGAGTCTGAAAAGGTCCTAACAAGACATGAGGGCTACATTTTGTTGCTAAAGATCCCAAGTGATGTGAAGAATCATTTATCAAAAATCAATATGAAGGATCGAGACACACGACGAAAAGCAAATACTCCCGTAAAGATCATGGAGAAGTCTATCCAAAAAGGCCTTAACAAGGTATGAGGATAAATAGATCCAAGTCCTAAAAGGAAGCGTATCGTTGTATATCAAAATCCCAAATAAAGATTGGAGAAAAATGAAGAAGTCGTGGTCCAAATATGAAGAATCTCTCAAAAGGTTCAAGTGAAGAAATTCCTATTATGAAGAGAAGACCATTATTTCATGAACGTCTCTCAGGATTTGAAGTATGGAGTCACTGCCAAATATCGGTCCGAGAAAGGTCTCAAATCGTGAAGCGAGTTATGCCAAGATATGAACTTTATGAGGTCCCGAGAAGTAGTTTTAAAAGATTTTGTCCTTTACCTAACTATTGATTAAATCGTCCTATTTTATTTTCAGCCTAAATAATTATCGAAATAAGTCAACAATGCATCCTCGTGATCATTCAAGACAACAATAAAATATAAGAGATACACCTAGGAATAAGCGAGTCTAAGTAAATAATTGGCCCACATGAGATTGTGTTAGTTTGCTAACTTGCAATAACAATGATCTCATTTTTAGGCTTGGTATGGGGAACGTGAAACTTGAGGATGATAATCATTCATGACATTCCAAAACCCTAAGGTAAGTTTTTGATCTCTTTATTTTCTTCCTTTGAATATTTTATAATTTTCTATCTCTTTAATAAGGCCAATGTGGATTAATTGTGATAGAAAATGTAAAACCTGCTTTGTAATCAATGCATTGCATGAGGACATTGCAATGGTCAAGTGTAGGGGATTTAATAAGTGTGAAAAAACTTATCCTTTTACCACTTAATTATAATAATAACCAAGCCAAAACGTGTATTTTATGTCGTAAATGTCGGAATTATGCGTGGTTTGTGTTTTTGTTGTGATTTAGGACCAAAATGTGAAAAGGGGAGAAAACACGGGCTTTCACGGGCTTTTATCGAAGAAAAAGACAAAAGACAAAGTCAAAAGATCAAGAATGCAAAAAGAACGGAAGTCCAAGGCCTATTCTGAAGATTTATCGAAGAAAAGTCTAAAGACGGAAGTTTAATAAAGCCGAAGAACTCAAGTCTAATTAATGAAGAAATTACAAGACGAGTTTAATTAATCCCGAGACAAAGTCGAAAAAGTCGAAGAATTTAGAAGACGAAAAGACGAGAAAGAAAGAAAGAAGGAAGCTTCCAACACATGCTTACCTCCCTAATCCCCTATAAATACCCTCTTAATATCACATTAGGAGGTGTTGGCTAACTTGACAAACTAGTCTTCCACCATTTTCATTACTTGCACCTTTAATTTTCATGTCATTTACTTAATTGTCATTTTAATTTCCTTGTCTTGAACCTTTAATTTCTTGCCTTTAATTCAAGTAAGTCTTTTAATTTTGTTGTTGAATCTTTATTTTCCTTTAATCAAGCTTTTCATTATTATTCTTATTCTACTTTTCTTGTTTTTGATTTGTTATTGATTCGGATTAAGCATTCATTTTGCTTAATCTTATTGCTTATTTGATTAAAAAGTTTACCTTTTTATTTCTATCTAGGCTTTCATACGATTTAAGCTTTGAGCTTGACATGCTTATTGGCTTATTTTGTATTTAGCTTATTAGTTTTTAAGTTTTCTTAAAAGTTCAATCTTTTTAAAGTTTGTTTATAAAGTTTGCTTATTTTGTGTCTTGAAAGTTTTAAAATTTGTGCTTATTTAGTTTTACTTATTCTTGTGTTAATTAAGTTTTTGGTATTTGCTTATTGTCAAAGTGATTATTTTGTTTTTGCTTATTTGCTCCTTTTTTGTTTTTGTACTTTCATCGGAATACGCAAGGGATTTGGATTCCGATAGCTTCACTTATTCCGATCGTTGTATCGGATTAGGGAATTGAGATTCCGATAGTATTTCCCCCTTATTCCGATCGTGATTGCGATCGCTCATTGCGATCGTATATTACGACGGGTCTTAAGGCTTTATTGCAACGAAGTGCTGCCAAAATTTCACTAGCCATACTCCGATAGATCCACATTTCGAAAGGATTACATTACACATTCCGACAGGTTTGTTTGACATTCCGATAGGTGAGTGTTATTCCGATAGGTTTGATTTTCATCATTCCGATAGTGGGATTCCGACCAACATTCCGACAGGGGTACTTTTGGTTGCATTCCGATCTGATTCCGACGGAGGTGTTGTGGATATTCCGGTAGCTTATTTTTCAGATATTCCGACTGTTCATTCCGATAGGGGAGGTAAGCATACATTCCGATCGGATTCCGATGGGATTCCGTTGGAGTGTATTCCGACGGTAGGATTTGTTTATTAATTTGTCTTAGTTTTATTTTTAAGTTTGCATTATTTTAAGTTTTCAAATTTTCATTTTTATTACATTGTTAAATTTACTTTTCGTCAAGTTTTAATTTCTAGTCATTTAATTAATTTACCTATAAAGTCTTAATTTCTCGTCATTTACTTTTAAAGTTTTTAATATTGCACCATTTACGTTTTAATTAGTTTTAGCTTTAATTACCGTCATTTACTTTAACGTTTTGCACATTTATTTTACTACAACGACCAAACCAATTGTTTTCACCAAAAGACAACTGAGTCACACTTAAACCAGTAATCAATTCGATTAGACCGATTTCAACGAACTTTTTAACTGAGTAAAACAGTTATTACTGAATAATAATTTTAGTTGATTATAAACTAATGTATGACTGCTAAAAGTGCAAGCAAAATTATATTATTTAACCATCTGTCATTCATCTCCTAAATGTACACCTTTTTAAGTTACCAACAAAGACAAAATGGGCAACAAACCAACTGAAAGACATCTAATAACATTGCCAAAAAAACAACAAACAAATATTATTCTTAAAACATATTAAACAGGTTGAACTAACATCATCATCAAACCTTCCTTCTTCCGTAGCTCTTGCGCACGTCTGCAACAGTCTATTTAGCTTGAGAGGACTGGGCTTTGGCAGTGTGCTTTGGTCTAGAAGCATCAGCTTGAGCAACTATAACTTCATCGCTAGAGTGATTGAAAGGGCTCATTCTAATCTAATTTTTATATTCCCATTCCTCCTGATAGTTGACCAGATCATGTGTTTGAAACAATTAATCGATGGTATACAACTTTAGGCATAAACACATAACAACTTGAAATTGTATTATAGCCTTTGGGGTATTCAATCGACCTTGACTTTGAAACTGATATACCATAAATTTGAATAAACTATAAATTCACATTGCTTTAGATTCATCCATAAACTTCAAGGTCAAGCATCGTTACCTTTAGAATCTACCTCGGCATGAGTAGGCTCTTCCTCCTCATAATATGAATATGATTTATCATCTACAGTAGGTATGTCTACAATAGGAGTTTGCTTCTCATGTTCTAGTTTCGTTCGTTTTTTCCTATTTGCTTTCGTCTCAACACTATGCGGCACACTCCTAATTCCTCCATTGGGGGCTTCACAAGCGATTTCGACTAAACCTTTTGTTGCTATTCAACTTGTTCAAAGAGGATAATTTACAATCAAAATTACTACAGTGACACATTCAGTTCATTGTTTATTAGTCAACTAAATTACACCAATTGTGCCGCTTTATTCAAAACCATATTGTTAACATTAATAAAAACTTGCACTTGTGTTGAATGCACTTACAATGTCTACTGTCTGGTTCAAGTAGACTTTTCTCTGGTTAACTTGAATATACAAAAGATCTCCCGACCTGAATTTCCCAAAATAATGATTTATTATTCTTTTTTTAAACAAGAATCCATAATCTAACCACTTACATCCCTCCTATATATGCTTTGTGCAAGAGACACTAACTTGGTATTTGTTACTCACGCACAATATCAATTTTAGCAATATACAATCATTCGTTCGTTAATCATTGCAAGGAACTACGATAGAGAAAACTCACTAACTCATTCAGGGACATATGCGTAAACATGTAGTCATTATTATTACTAACCAAGTAAAATTACCAATAGGGAGAGCCCTTAGAGCAACATCAAAAGCATGATTAACCAATCCAAAGTTGAAAACTTGAAACCTCAAATCCAAGCAATGGGGCTAGCTAATATACTTGACCACAAAAGGGCAAGTTTTTTGCAATTTTGTGTGCACAGTTTGATTTCTTAAGTGTTATCTAATCCAAAGCTTATCAGACAAATTAG
The DNA here is from genome assembly GCA_025667525.1 of Glebionis coronaria. Taxonomy (NCBI): domain Eukaryota; kingdom Viridiplantae; phylum Streptophyta; class Magnoliopsida; order Asterales; family Asteraceae; genus Glebionis; species Glebionis coronaria. The sequence continues at coordinate 8,541 of JANFOE010002660.1, read as the reverse complement.
AAACACACATGAAAAAGATATTCAACCATGAAGCATATTAGACAATACAAAAAAATTAAAACTCTACACTAAGAGTAACCTATGATAGAAAGTTAAGCAAAACATCAAATTCGAATTTTTTCACTAAGCTAAACCTAATGAGATTGCATGCAAACTACCTAACCTTAGAATCAAGTTGAGCCTAGGTTTACTGCTTACCGCAAACACCCCTTTTAGTGTAAGAAAATAAGTTTAACAAAGAAAAATGATGAATCAAAGCAATTTATAGCAAAAAAAATAAGAATGGACATGAAAATAATCAACAAATAAAGAGAAATAAGCAATATAAAGGGAAATAAGCAATATAAGGTATCAAATAAATACATAAGCAGAAAAAGCACATAAGCACACTAAAATAACCATAATTGACAAAATAAGAAATAAAATGGAGTTCAAAGTTTTACCTTGACTCACTTACATCTAAACGAGTGTAAACAGCTGATGCAACACCTTTTTGGCTTATTTTGACAGCCAAGCTTATAAGAATAGAGTGATATATTCAACTTTTATACCTAGAACACACCACAAACAAAAAACAAAGTATCATAAGCTGCCAATGAGCTTATTTGTCACATATGCTCTTAAGAGCTTATCCTATAGTAAAGTAAAGCAAAAACCGTAAATATGGATTTTGAGAAAACTTTTTAAATTTTTTGCAAAAATATAATTGAACAAATAAATAACAATAAAGTATAAACTTTTCATGAGCTTGAGTGCCATTTCACACTCATATAATCACATTATATTCAAATGGATCTTAAAAAAGCTTTTTAATTTCTTAAAACCATCTTTCTGATTATCTCCCCTGTGTGTTTGTTACTGTGTGTGAAATAAAAGGTTTAGAATTCTTATTTATGAACTTTTAACTTAGTGTTTAAAATGAGAGGTTTGAGTTTTTGTATCATGTGTAATTTATGATGAATTGTTGAAGGTGGAAACTGGAAAGATGAAAAAGAATGAGATAAGAGTACATGTGTTTTAGATTGATATTTCTAAAAGTTTAAGTTCGGTTGTTCACTTACAAGTTGCTTCAAAGGTAAAAGTTGTTCATTTATTTTAATATTAATTTAGTTAAATCTGAATTGTAAAATGATAAAATAACCAGGTTGTCCAAAAATAAGTTGTCCAAAATTACAGGTTGCCCACCCAACATATAACTTACACATAACTTACACACGTCTGACAAATACCTTACACATACAATATTTTTTACCAACATTTGTACTTGTATACGGACAAATGACAACCTCTGCACCTATTCTTTAAAGGTTGACCGGTTGATCTAGTTGACCCAGTTGTTCTAATTGTCCTAATTGTCTTGATTCCTTTTGCAAAAAGAGTTTGGGTGCTACTATATGTAACCCCTCCTGACCCACAAAAAAAACAAAAAATACACTATTTGTATACTTTTTGTCTCCATATTATTTTCTGGACAATATTTTTACCGGTTTTTGTTCCGTATTTTTGTCAGTTTAACAGTTTTAACCTGTTAAATTTTATTTTTCTCATTCCATATTTTCCGTTTCACAGTTTTATAACAAAAAAAAATTATAAAAATAAAAAAAAATCAAAATTCAAGGAGATTATATAGGGTTTTAGGAGGGGTTTATATAACCTTGCCCAAAGAGTTTATCTTAGACCTATTGTAGAGTAGCCTTGATGATATATTTTTGCTATTCTACCTTTAGAATAATAATAGTACAATGAAGGACTACCAAACAAAGCATCCTACTATTCTATTCTACGGAGTATTACAAATCTCGAGAAGGAGTAGATATTGGTAAGAGATCAATCACATCAAGCAACCTTGAACCCACAATGGTTAATAGCTTGCACCCTAGTTCTTCTAAATTATCTGGTTACAAACCAACTAGTACGTTCAATTCCTAGTTACAAATTACTACGGTACAAGTTTATTTAATTTTTAAGATAACAGAATATTACATTATATCTTACCATGTATATGAAATGAGCATTTACATGATGCAAATATGCATTTGAGTTGCGTCATGGAGTATAGTTAAACAAAAGCCGGATATATGTTTAATTAGAGCGTAACTGGGCGGTACTAGGCCGAGCTTTGAATATCTAGTTCGAGCTTGATATGTCAATTCGAGCTCGATTGAGTCTAAAGTTTAAGCTCGAGCACCATAAATAATCGCTTGACTTGTTTACATATTTAGTTATATATTCATAGAACTAATATCCTTATAGAACTAATATCCTCATATGAAGCAGAAAAGTGCAATTTTACTTGAAAACCCGACTCAAGATTCTACTAACGTATCTCGAACTTAAATTCACAAACTTAATTTCACGTTCAGGTCGCTCAATATCAAGTACTAGATCTCAGGCTAGTCACAACAGTGACCACGTCCGACCACCGTTTTTCTCTCAAGCTCGGATTTTTTTCTGACGATCTACATACGATTTGTTTTCACAACAAGACGATTAAATTTAATTTTTTTATAAAATTAAATTTAATTGAATAGAAACATTACATAAATAAACAAATAATTAAAAAAATAAAAGCATTTCAATAAAAATAAAAACCTATATTTGTAATTGAATGTGTCCAGTATTTATAATGTTAAAATGTCTAAATTTTAAATTATTTTTTAAATTAGTACCAGTAAAATGAACTGGAAAAGATGGAATATTTATGATTTTGATTAAATTGGGTGGGGATCGATTTCGAGTCGACGACAACTCAATTTTCTCGATCGATTGCAGAGTCAGTCGGCCGACTCTAGAAAGATCCTGCTAGAGTACATATGTGTCGAGCTTGAGTTTGAGCTTTAGCTCAACTAAGAGCATCTCCAATGCAAAGGTTTATTAATAGCTTTTTAATATTATGAAAAGTCATTGAATAACTTTTTATCATTAAATAACAAAGCTTTTCTAATAGCTTTTAAGAAAAACTTCTAAAACTCAAACCCTTTGAAGCATTGTACTTGTTATTATTTGTATTAATGGAAGGCTGTATAGTTATGTTTTATCTTTTCTAAAAGCTTTTGTGAAAAGCTTTACCAGTGAAGCAATAGGTTTATGATAACAAAAAGCTAACAAAATTAATGACATTAGAGATAGCTCTAAAGTTAGGGTTTAAGGGTTCATACACACCCTACTTAGGATGTCCACCTTATCATTTAACTTTAATGATTAATGAACTAATCATTGGCTATTAATATAAAATTTATACCTCATTAAATTTCACTAATCCAATTAATAAATGTAGTTTTTCATTCCTAAAACACAAATAAATATAAAGTCATCTCACTTATCACCCTATATAAATGATAAAAAAAAGTAAAACTATTTTGTTATAAATTTCTTTTTTTTATTTCCTTTGTAAATTTTTATTTTGTTTTTTAAGATATAAACAATTTTACCTTGTACGAATTATTCAAAAAGCTAGAACCATTTTTCATAAAGAGATAATATTTTAAAATTTTGCATTCGTTACTTATCGTTTTTTATATGATATCGAAGTCAATAATGTGTTTTGAATATGTGAAAACAACACCGTTAAACACTAATAATAAGAAAATACATTTTCCCATTTTATTGTTAAAAAGGTACATTTAAAAAAATAGTAGCCATATCATGTTAAAAAAAATAAAAGGAAATAATTTAATAAGTGAATTTACAAATTTTAATATATTGAGCTTTGTTTAATTCCCTATAACGTATATTAGAAAAAGTTTTTATCTAAATTTAAAAAAAGTTTGATAATTGGATAAATATGTGTATGCTTTTAATTCGGTTACGACAAAAACATACATTATGCCTAGACATGAATAAATTAAAAAGAACACATAAAATAGAAAAGTAAAAATTAATAACTTAATCTATATTTAAAATGATTAGTGTATAAAATATATAAATGAGAAAAGTGACCTGTAATTAATGAAATAATTAAAATCTATTAATGGTCCTGTTGTTGTTTAGGAGTTAAACCAAATTAAATAGTAATAATTGCATATATTTACGTGTACATAATGATTAAATGATTAAATGATAGTTAAATGGGGTAAAAATCATAAGACTCCTAAAATTAAGATAGTAGTATTAGCATACGAGGTACAAAATCTCATCTTATCCAATAGACACGTGGGGAGACAAACTCAATGAAGTAGTTGACATCGATCTCATAACCAATTACTTCAAGATATACACCTTTGAAGTTTGAACTTTTAAATAATAGCTCTCAACTCTTAACACAATGAGCCAACTATAGTCATTTTGTGAAAAAAACGCGTTAATAAAATTTTTTGAAGGGATTTTTGAAAAATATCTTAACGACATGTCGCTAAGGAAACTTACCAATATTGAACAATACATTCGTTAACACTAATCGCTAGGGAAACCTTGGCGGGATAATCTCCCGCTTATATTTTTGTTAAAAAGTATTTGATCTAATATTGGTCAAGTTTTCCCCAGCGACATGTCGCTGAAGAAAATATTCGATAAATTTTGACCAAATATGCAACGAGCTAAAGTACCACGTCAGATTTGTTTTGTCGGTTAGTGGGTTTTCTCCAGCGACATCCTGGGGAAACCCTCGATGAGGAATAATGGGTGGATTGTTGTATTGCTAGTAATTTCTTTAGCTCACAAATTGGCTTGTGCCTAGCTAGCAAAGTTGAATACTTGAATTGACAAAGCCACGAAAAATCTAATTGTAACGATATGGCCATCTTTTAAATACTACTGTAATATTCATTAGAAGTACGTAAAAACCATGCTTATACATGCATGAATTCAAAACTATACAAGGGAAGAAGCAATGTTTATCAATTATATGAACGATCATTTCCTCCATGAAACAAGTTTACAAATTTTCGAAATGGCGGTTTTAACGTTAGTTTAATCTATCTTGTAACATTATCAATATACAATACAAAAGTACCAAGTCTTTCCACCCATGGAACAGAAAATAAATAGTACGGAATACTAGAATATTATTACTTAGTCGTAATCTTATCACCTCTGAAACTCAAGAACTCAAGATCTCTCGGTCCTTTAAGATTTTCTCTATTACGAACATCTCTTCGTCCTAGGCGTTTTTTACGCTCTTTTCTTAATTTAGGTCATATGTTCAAAACATTTTGGTGCTGGAACAAATCAAGAAAATGTAGTCACCATGCTCCTTTTTCGTGCTGGAACAAATCAAAGCATGTTCTTCTAATTCAGAGAACCTACTTTTCATAGTCATATCAAATGGCTTTGATATTTTCTTCTAGAAAGCTCCGTCTTTTAGTTTCTTTTTCAACCTGTATTAGAAAATCAGTGTCACTAACTAACATGTGTAAATCATAAAAAAAAGAGCATTATAATCTTAATCATTACCTTATCACCTCAGAAACTCAAGAATAACACATTGCTACATCTTTTGAACATATGATTTTGAATTATACGCCATTGAAGGTTTGCTTTAATGATCATCTTAAACCTCATATTTCAAAAAGTAAAGAACAAGTAGAAGAGAAACAGAGAACTTGTGAAGAGTGGGTGAAAATAAAGGTATGGAAGAGTGAGGCTGTGTGGGTAGTTAGGTTTGAATTATAAAGGGAATTCAACTCAACAACTAGCTAGCTCCTGTTCAAAAAAAAAAAAAAAAAAACTAGCTAGCTCAGTTTTAGGTTTGGCAATAGTAATGCCCACGGGGTTTTGTGTTACACAACCAGTTTAGTGAAAAGTCTATGCATGCTTTTGGATACAGTTGACCCTGATGGGTATATCAAAATCTTGGAAAGTAAATCCCCATCTTGAAAAGCAAACCTTGAAAGCATACAAATCTTGGAAAAGATATCAACTTTTGAACCCATGGTTGTACTTAATTGGAAAAAGACCAATTTGGTCATTTTGATCACTTAAAGGAAGTGGTACGGTGGGCTGGTGGGGGCTGGCAACCATGGCGCGAGGCCACGGCGGTGCCAACCGCACCGTGGCTCGCGTCGTCGGTTTTGGGCTGGTACCTACCAGCCGACGCTATGGTGACGGCGCGAGGCCACGGCGGCGCCAACCACACCGTGGCTCGCGTCGTCGGATTTTTTAATTTTTTTTTTTTTTTTTGAAAATTTAAAAAAATAGCCGTTGGGTAACTTTTTTTTTCCCCCGTTTTTTTGACCGTTTGAGGGTGAAAAAACCCCCCTTTTTTCATCTTTTTTTCCTATGAATTCTACCTCAAATTACCCACAACTCACACCTTCTTCTACATCTAATTTCTCTAATTTTTCTATCCACCATGAGTCAAAATCCTAACCCAAACCAATACCCGAATCAATGGTTAAACAATTACTTTTCCGATCCTCAAAATCAAATTCCTTCTACTCAACTACCGAATTCGTCTTCTTCGTCTAACCCGAATACTCCCTCATCCGCAACATCTAGCACTTCACGAACATTCGCCAACTATAATCAACTCCCAAATCCATTCACTAACTTCCCACAATCACAACAAAACCCATTTCTTAATTGTACACCCGAGCAATTTAATATGTGGTTCCAACAATCCCAACAATCATAAATCTTCCAACAATCACAACAATTCCAAACCTTTCCTCAACACTCTTCACAAGAACCCGAAGAACCCGAACAAAACAATGAACCCGAAGAACCCGAAGAACAAGTCGATGCACAAGCGAAGAAACGTTCGAGGAAGAAAAGTGTTGCTAAAAAAAACCCAAAGAACAAAGGCGTGGCCGCGGCTACACAACCACCTCCGAAGTCGGACCGTTCTTTTTGGAGCCAACGTGAGGAAGAAGTTTTGGCCGAGTGTTGGATTGAAGTACCCGAAGACCCGAAGGTCGGGACCGATCAACCACACGATACGTTTTGGTACCAAGTTATGGATTTGTATAACGATCGGCTTAAGGATGAGGGTTTTAAAACTCGAAACAAAAATATGTTGACCGGGAAGTGGACGAATTTGAACCGCGAGGTTCATAGGTTTAATTCGTTTTATGAAAGCGCCAAACTTTTAAGTGGCGAAAATCAAGACGATTTGATGACTCGTGTGATGAGTTTGTATCGAGATGAAAACGGGAACAAGGAGTTTCCACACAAAAGTGCTTGGCTTGTTTTGAAAGACAAGTATAAATGGAAAAATCCCGATTCAACTCGAACACGCCGGGCACGAGGGAAGATAGCCGATCAAGATCCGGATCTTTTCAATAACGATGAGATCCCTCGTCCATCCGGTGCTCCAAGAAAGGCCAAGGTTCAACGCTCGACAAGCTCATCCGCCACTTCGGGGTCTCAAAAAGAACAATTGGTGGATATGCTACAACAACAAATGTTATCCGATCGTGAAACTAAAAAGGAGCGATTGGACCGAGAGGTGGCGGCTAGACTAGAAGTGGTTGCAATTCAAAAAAGGAACGAGGATTTGCAAATCCTTCGATTCGACACTACCGGATTAAGTCCACACGACGCGGCGAGGATCGAGAAGCTCAAAGACGAGGCGCGTGCAAAATATTTTAATTTTTAAGTTTATTTTCGTATTTGTGTTTTTTTTTCGGTAATTTTTTTTTTCGTGTTGTTTTTTTTTCTATTAGTAATTGTATTTTTTTTTATTAATGAAAATTTAAGTTTATGTTAATTAATTGTTGGGAAAAAAAAAAGTTGGGTGACGACGACACGAGAATTCTCGTGTTAACCAGGGAGGGGGGTTGAGCCATCGTGGGGTGTTTTGATGTCGTGGGAGTAAAAAGTGACGTGGCATTACTTTTTGCCCACGACACGAGCACGACGGCTCAACTGTACCGCGTGCTCTTAAAAACCTTATCATGGTCAAGTTTTCAACTAAAGATAAATATGGTCATCACCATTCATATTGTGACAAGTGTCCCACTAAAGATACTTTTTAAATGATCAACCGACGGCGCTCAACCCTCAAATACACAACTTCTGTGTTTCACTTTTATTGGAAATTGAAAAATTATGTACTATGTGGGTCCGGTTGAGCATTTGTAAATTGAACGCCGTCAGTTGTGGATTTGATAACATAATAAGACAAATATTGTCTTAGTAAATGGGAACATATGTGGGTCCGGTCCCTTGTTAAAATCTGAAGTTGGAGGGACACGTGGCGGCAATTGGATGGGGTTGTGCATTTGTGCACTTGTGTATGACCAAATTTGTCCCAATGAAAAAACTTGACCATAGTTTAACTTTTAAAATGTGATTTTGATCATTTTCGTCTTTTTCCCCTACTTAATAGTGTATTCTCAACACCAAACAAATTTCTTCTAACTAAGTTTGTTACTGTACTACTAACCAAGTAGCACTTCGATTCCTAATGCAAAATAAGAAATTTGTCCATAAATACTTGGGTTTCGGACATGAAACATGCATGGAGATTGGAGACTATAAACAAAGTATGTGATGATGAAGATATCTTCGTCTTAGTGGTTTGGAAATAAAATTGGCCGGTTTGTCGTCTCAAAAGAGTCGTAGAATCATCTCCATCCCTAAGTCGTGGTTTCACTAGCAGTA